>PVIC010000777.1:11638-108429 GCA_004025085.1 Thryonomys swinderianus | reverse complement strand
TCTTTAATATGGGCTTCACAACCACTGTGGTCTCTTTTTCGTTAGCTTCACCATTCTAACTTTAACTCTTCCTCTTGTAGCCACTCTACTTCTTGAAGTTCTTGAGAATGCATTAGTCTCTTCCTTATCTAGGTCTTCCACATGTGCTCTCCTTGGCATAAGGCCCTTTTGGCATCTTTACCTGGTTAATCCAGCTCATTTGCCAGGTCTGCTTAATCTTTTTCTCCTCAGGGAACTTTACCTAAGCTGCTGGACTAAGTTGGATTCTCCTATGTACTCTCAATTCATTCCCTACTGGATTATTAGACCATATATATATATATATATATATATATATATATATATATATTTATAACCTGTTTTACAGGAGTTTTTCTAGCTAGATCACACATCTAGAAAGGAAGGTACCAAGTCTGTCTACTTTTATATTCTAAGTACCAAACATACTGGCACATTATAGATCCTTGATAATTAGTAATAGAAAAGAATGAATGGATAGATGTAAATATTAATTTGTATCAGATATCAATGACCAATGAGTTTTTGGCAAATAGCACATAATCAATAAATCCCAGTGTCCTCTTTCTCCTTCCTTGGCTTTAGGATAACTGTATATAAGAATATGCACATATTCCTGAAGTTCCCAGATAGTTCAGCAGTTAGGTAACATTAGGAAACAGCAGTCAGGAAATGTTAGGCACAGGTTCTGAACAATTTGAGAGTAATTCAAGTTATTCCTTCAGATTTGAATAATTTTCTTTTATAGCCAGTTGAACAGTGATTACAGTACAAAAATGAACTTGTATTGGACTTGTCTACATGAACAGATCAGTTTTAAGTACAGTAAATTCTTTGCTTATTGTAAATACTTTGAGTACCAAGTCAGAAGTCATTTGTTGATGATGGAAAGGGGACAGGATTTTGCTGAATTATATTGTAAGTATTATCTTATTGGAGGACCAATGAAAAGTGCTTCACTTCATAGAAATATTTTTGTATTGTGAAATAGCTGCCAACCAAGACCATTTAAACACATAAATGGTTGTTGACCCACATAAGGTAATACATAAGGGCCATCTAATAAATATTTTTTATAAACATAATTTAGGCTTGGAAACACTGAACACATGCAAACGCAGATACGCTAAAAATCTAGAATAAAAGCATTTAGACACTTGAATCCTATTAGTACATGTTAATTAGGAATAATAAAATGGGTAAGCTGGAAAACGGAATAGAAGGAACTTGAACACCCGACAAGATGGAATCAGGGGAGGTATAAACTCTCTGATGTTTACGAAGACTCCGCGGAGAAGTTTGCATTAGTGACAGGTGAAAAATGAGTTTGTAGCCGATCAGCACATGGCACAGTTTCAATGCTCAGTGTGGGAGAAAAATCAGAGGAGGCCTTGAGTGTGTGCCTAGGGTAATGAAAGCCATAAAGTCAGCAAAAACAGAAGCGCTCCTTTCCTCAAGTTGCAGGGTCACATATTTTTTTTTTCACACTGCACTTGTATTCAGCTTCTTTATTATTTTTTATAGCTTCTCCCTCAAGACTTAGACCTATTGAATATTAAGAACTTGATACAGGTTGAATATAGAGTCAAAAATTTAGTGCAATACAAGAAAGTCTGCCTGATTCAACAATACAGTCTCTTCAGATAACTCTTTTAGACCAATCTCAGTATTTGCTTTTCTTTCTCCTGTTTCTGATCTAGACCAGGATAATACCCAGTATTTGAAAGAGAAAGATCTACAAGGCCTAGGTCATTGGGAAGCCCAGGGACTTCTGACCCAAGGGCAGGCTAATGACCCAATCTCTGGCTAATATATATCATTCATTACTTTCTTCAGTAGCATCTATGGGTTTGACAGGTGAAGAAAGGTTTTTGAATAAGGTGAGTAGCTTTTTCCTGCCTCCTCCATTGAAACCACACATCTTCCCAGGTCAGGCTGTAATTTCTTTATGCCTGTGGCATATGTGATCCTTGCTAAAGGATTGCTTTGTCTTTGCTAAGTGCCATCTATGTGATTGATCCACTCTTTCCCTAGAGAAGCCTGGAAAAACTACAGGGACCAAAACAGAGATTCTCCTTTGTCATTTGATTGTCCTAAAAGGAAATGGGAACAAACCACTCTGCTTCCACCTTCACCTTACAGTCTTACCACTAGCCTGACTAGGACTTCAGTTACACATCTCAGGCTAGTGGGCATGAGACTGATTTGTGTGTTTGACAGCCAGGAATGTTCAGTCCCTTGGTTTCAAGGACCCTCCATGCAAATTTTGGTGAAGGAAAAGCCAGTTCCCAGTACACCCTTGGGTGGAAATATGACCTATAGTCCAGAGCCTGGCACAGATAATGTCTAGTGACTATATTTATAGATAGGACTAGTGAATTTTGGTCATGCTCATCTCTTGATACATTGAAAAGGGATCTAAAAGAATGTAGAGCTGGGGATTTAGCTCAAGTGGTACCATGCCAATCTTGGATGCACAAAGGCCCAAATTCAATCCCTAGTACCACAAAAAAAAAGTAGAAAACCCTTTTTTTCTTGACAAAATTGGGATAAGACTGCTTCCATATCCCATGTGCTTTTTCCATTATACCATATTGCTTCTTAGCGTGAAAAATATTTTCTATAGATATAAATAATTTAATTGATTCTTATAGCAATATAAATAGTTTATTTCTATTGTCCTATATGATTCATCTTTTTTTTTTTTTAGTTTATTAAGACAAAGTCTCAGTCTGTAGTTCAGGCAGGCCCTGAACTTACTATGTAGCCCAGGCTAGCCTCAGACTCACAGCAATCCTCCTGCCTCTGCCTTCTGAGTGCTGGGATTATATGCATGAGCCACTATGCCCAGCATTGTGATATGTGGTACCAGGGATTGAGCTCCGGACTTTGTGCTTGCCAGGCAGACATCAGAACTACTGAGCTAAATCCCCGGCCTTATGATTCATCTTTTGATCATTATTCTGGCTGAGATTTGGGAAAATAATAATAGTAGACATCTTTTAAGTCCATACTATGGACCAATAAATGTATTGAACTTGTCACATAGATTACATAATTTGTTACTTATCATAACCTTATTCTCATTCTCTTTTAACAGATAAGGAAAGTGAGGGAACATAGGAGCTAATTTTTCAGTATGACACAATAGGAACAGGATCTGGGCTCAGGTGATCTAATCTATTACCTACAAAACATTTTTTTTTTTGTAGATTTTCACATTCAGTTCTATGAACATTCATTAAAGACTTGTGCTATGCCAAACACTGTTTTAAGTGTTGAGTTACAAAGGTGCATCTAATTAATTGTTTTTCCATTTTGTGCATAATTAACACTTTGGGCTAGAGAACTCTTTGGGAAACTGTTCTGTGCAATGTAACATGTTCAATACCATCCCTTGGTCCCTCCCTATGAGATGCCAGTGGCACTTTCCCGAGATATAACGGTCAGAAATATCTCCCTATATTGTCCTCTAGCACCACAAAATTGAGACTGTTTATCTTGTCTTCTTCTCCTTCCGTCTTTCTTATTATGTGCCTTGTAATTTTCAAAATACATGAGTAGTATGATAAGAGGTTCTACATTTGCCAAGATTCTGCATGACCCCACTCAATTCAATCTCTTATCTTTTGTTGGATTTAATAACCATTGAAACAGACCTTGTGTTATGTGGAGGAGAATTTCTGACAAAGTGCTGAAAGCAAAAGAATTTGAAGTCTAAACGTAGAAGAAATTTATTAATTCCCTTGACATTCATCCTTTACACTGAATGCTTTGAATTTAATGTCAGAAGTACTGGGCTAACTATTACATGAGAGAAACTAAAGTGCTATAAAACTTGTAGCCGGCAGACTAACGGTTCCCTCCGAGATGCTCAGGGTCTCACTCTCAGACCCCGCAACTATGCTGCCTTCTGTGGCCAGAGGGCTTTGTACCTGTGACTGAGAGGAGGATTTTGAGATGGATTATCCAGGTGAGCCTAGTATGATCACAAGGTTCCTTTGAAAGAAAAAGATAGAGGTGAACTGGAGTCAAAAAAGGACATGCGATAATAAAAGGAGGGGGTGAGAGAAGAAAGTGAGGGAAGAGAGAAGATAGAGCTGTTGTTGGTTCACAGATGGAAGACAAGGCCACAAGCCAAGGAATGCGGGTGGAAGCAGAGAAAGCAAAGGAACAGGTACAGGTTCTCCCTGAGTCTCTGGAGGGGCATCTTTCAAATACCTGCTTTTAGTCCAGACTTTTGATCTCCGTGACTGTAAGAGGTAAACAAACTAGTTAGAGTCATTAAAATTGTGGTGATTTGTTAAAGGAGCAATAGAAAAGCTCCTTATCACTGGAATTATTGATGAATTTGAACTGTAGGTGATCTGTCTAGAGTTCCAGGGGAAGACTTACTATGGACCAGGCACTTGAGAAATGTGTGTGTTATGTCAATTAATTCTCCCAACGACTGTTATTTTCTTTTTTCCTCTCTCTCTTTTTTTTCAGATTGGGAAATGGAGGTCAGAGAGGTTAAGTAGTTTACTCAAAGTTGAGGAAAGAGCCAGGAAAGATACCCAAATCCATACAACTCCAAAGTCTATCTATGCAGAGCCACTGCCAAAACAATACTCTCCACAATGACTATAAATATTTCTGGATTCACTGTATTTATTATATTAGACCCCAGGCTAAGCTATTTGTAAATTCTATTGGCACAAATGATACAAACTGTAATAAATGTTATTATTCATTCGGGGTTTATCAATTAAACAAATGCCTTTTGGTTTATTAACTGCATGAAGTTATTTCCCCAAAAGGCATTGTTTACTGCCTTTTTCTTGGCTTTTGAAGTCCAAGGTCCTTTTTGTCTTGGCAGACAGTGACATTAGTCTCAGCTCCTGCTTAGTCTAACATTTTCATTTTCAAAAAGCCAGTGGTAAATCAAGCTGAGAGCCAGATACCCAGTCAAAAATTGATTTAGTATGGCACTGTGACTTAGCGGTTACAATCTCACTCTTTTGCCTTACAGTGTAATCTCTTTAGCCATTGCCAAATCTAAGGAGCAATACACATTCACACACACACAGATGCACACACAGACACACTACTTGCTTCCTCTTCCTGTATTTTCCTGACACACCTGCAGTGTAGGGAAATATTAATAGATAAATGGAGAAATTTGAGGCCTGGTGGGTGATTCAAATAGCAGATTTTTTTTTTCCAGTTTTTTGAGACAAGGTTTCACTTTGTAGTTCAGACTTGCCCTGAGCTCACCTTGTAGCCCAGGCAAGCCTCAAACTCAGCAATCCTCCTGCCTTGGCCTCCCAAGTGCTGGGTTTACAGGCATGAGCCATCATGCCTGGCAAGAATTTTAAGAAAAAGCAATTTGCTTTTATTAGTTAACTATTCTTTAGCATTCTTCTCATGTTCTTTAAAACTTCTTTCTGCTAACACCCTAAATATTGCCTGGTTTTCATTTGTTAAAGTCTTAAAGAAACCACCTTTTATGGTATGTTACTATTTGTTATGTTTCCTATTCCTTTTTCTTGTTTGTTTATACTAAGGAAGCTAGAGATCTCTCCTATTGTATTATACAACCCTTGTGCCATTTTGAGGTGAAATTTCCAGAGGTACTTTCTATAGAAGGAATTTCATAATAAATTTTGTGTATGTATTACTTTCTAGTAGTCCCTGAACTTTAAAGAATTTTAGAATTTTACTTGTCAATCCAAGGGTACAAAATTACTATTGGCTGTGCATATTGAAATGCACCAATGGGTTGAAAAGATTTAATTAATGTATAGCATAGTTATTATAGTTAAAAATACTATATTTTACACTTGCAATTGCTGGAGAGTGGACCTTAAAAGTTCTCACCATCCAAACACGTCAAAATGATAATGAAGAGGTGATACATGTATCAATTAGCTTGATTACAGTAATCACTTCATGATGCATGTGCCTATCAGAGCATTACATCATACACCTTAAATAGAGACAGTAAGGTTGGAAAAAAGTTGGGAAGCTATTTCTAGATGAGAAGGTGGATTGTGGAGTCTAATATTGCTTCATTTCAGTAATTTTTGGCTATCTCAAGTGTCTAAAATCTAAACATCCTTGGAAATATAAAGATCAGTAAAACTTTTTTTTGGTAGAGTGCACAAATATGAGTATTCAAAAGTTTAAATTCAATATCTAAAGTAAATTGAAGGATCAGTCCTGGGACTGAATACAAAACACTATTCAATATCTTTAAAGTCAAAATTCAATCTTAGACAATTAATTATTTGACTTATAAGCAAATAACACATTCAGGGTAATTAAAGAATTAAATCAATGGTAATTTTCCCACAATAAAACTTTGGTTCAATAATAAAGAGATCATGATATTAATTTTAAGTCAACTGTCATAACAAATCCAAGTTTAAACATTACTTTGCCCAAATCATTTTTTTTTGGATTGTTGGATGCCTTATTATTTTATTGAAAAAAATGAGTCCTAACCAGACCCTAACATTTTTATGGCAACTGAAGTTATCTAGACCCCAAATTGCGGTATAAAATGACGATGCTTTCACAGGGGATGATAAAAGTCTTAATGGAGGGAGCGGCACCTAAAAGTTGCCAGAATCACCAAACGCTGTAAAGAAGTGCGCATGCTCTTTTCTGTTTTAGTTGAGGTAACCACCCCGTGCACTGTGACCCGCTGCTGTGGTTATAGGTCTGCTGCCTCAGCTGCTCTGGCCTCCTCGGCTGGCCGGTGGAGTTTGGTTTCACAGAGCAACCCTGGACGCCGCTGGAGTCCTCCCCTGTTCGCCTTTCCCTTCATTCTTCCCGCTCTTTGAAGCTCACTTCCTAGCAACAGCGCTTTCTTCCTTATACTGGTCTTGGTTTAAGTTCTTACTGGGAAGTGGGATGCAGTAGGGTCCATTCTAAGCCCTCTTTATGTGTAATATTATTAAATCCTCACCTCAATAATTTTGCCCCACTCATTTAATAGTTTAGATAATGGGGGGGGGCAAGAAGAGGTCAAATAATTTGTTTAGTATCACACAGGTAATCAGCAACCCAACTGGGGTGCAAACACAATCTGACTATGCTGTTAACTTACTCTCTCTAGCGAGTAACTGTGGAGTGAATGAAAAGCACTTTCTCTCCAGTCTATTAAAAAAAGTTTCCATAGCCAAGATCGCTTCTTCAATTGCCTTCTTACTCCAATCTCTGCACCCTCCAGTCAAGATTAATCCTGGGATGTTTCAACCTTTTTGTTATACTCTCAACTCTACCCTCGAGTTGTGTGAAACATGACTACTCACCTAGTATATTTATTCACACATCTCAGTCACATATATGGTTTAGTCTTTTAAAATGCCTCTCTGCTTGAGCATCAGAGGAAACTATTACTACGTTCCTGGTGAAAAATTTTGGCATATAGCTTTTTTCTTAGTCCCGGTTCATCACTTCAAATTGGATTTGTTATGCTGGCTTTTGAGAATACTTGTTACTTTGATTTATGTATAAATAACAGTAATTCCAAAAATCTCTCTTTTATTCTCTTACAGAGAATTCTGTATTTTCTTTTGACCTATTCTTCAGTGCCAGGTAGAAACATACATTTGCAAAGAATACTGCTCCATGTACCATGCTCTGGGGGATTTATATTTCATTATCATCTTGATGAGTGATAACATAAAATCTTACAGGCGTGGAGCTTGCTACCAACAAACTACTCCTACACAAAAACTGGTCCCTTGAGCTTGTAATGGCTGACTGACATATAGTCTCTCAGTCTTAGGAGGGCTACCAAAACTAACCAAGAACTTATTTATTTAAGGTGGTGGGAGCTTAAGAAAGACATCTTTCAGTTTTGTCTGGAGAGGGTGAGGTCCTCTCAAAGTTCATGTATAATTCTGGTTACACTATATACAGGGTATCTTTGGCTTTCCAAATCAGTAGAAATGAAAACTAAAACAAAATTAAACCAGTGGTTTAAGAATTTACTGACAGCTTATTACAATATGTTAGGAATTTATTTGATTTTTTTTCTGTAAAATTCAGCCAAATTTATAATTAGGAATTTCAATTTGAAATGAATTATAAACTAGTATAGTGGCATTTGGAATATTTATATTCCCATCTAATATAGAAGACCCACAGTTTGCCAAAAAAAAAAAAGTCTAGTGCAAGTCATGTATTAGGAATAACACCAACAGGTCAGGGTAGTCAAAAAGAAACACCCCACATCTACAGAATAGATTCTGGAGGCTTTGTTACAATGACCGTGACAGCCTTTATGAACTTTAACAGTCTCTAGCTGCATTTAACTCATGGAACATGGAGGTAAAATGCTGTATCAGAAGAAAGAGGAATCTCTGTTCTCAGCTTTACTTTCTCCATCTTGATGCCTTCAGTTTGTTCAACAAATTAAGCAGACATCTATACGATTGTGCCTCCATAAGGAAATGTAAGTAAGAGGATTCAAGACTGGGTCTTTATGTGCCTCTCTGTGTAGCATCTGAGAGTTCACTGGCCCAGGCAGTGGAACAGTTGCCTTTGGGTTTATGGCAAAGGTCAGACATTCCAACTCTTCCGCTGTTCCCATAAACTGCTCTGTATAGAAGGAAGCTCAAGCGTCAAAACATTGCTGCTACACAGGACATTTTCTTAGCATCAGACAGCAAATTGAAGCTTTCATCATTAAGCATGTGAAATCATTGCTTGTTAGTAGAAACAAAATAAGGATTACTGCTAATATTGCTCTTAATTGGGAAGTTACTTCTCAAAACACTCTGAAAAAGTACATTCAATGTGTGTGTGTATGCACTCACTTTCTCTTACATACACTAGCCAGTGGAGATACAAAACTGTTAAATGGCTGTGCACTAAATTTAAAAGAAAGATGGGCCCAAGGCACTTGGCCTGACTCAGGGAGAAAAAATTATTGCAGGCCACTGAACCAGAACAGAAGTTTAGGGAAGGTTATCAAGGGAGAGAAAAAGACTTAAAAAAATCACAATGACCAGAAAGATCACTAATTGTATATCCAATTTTAAAATATTTTCACACTGTAACTATTTTGACTATCACCGATGTGTTATGGAACTTAAAATCATAAAAAAATGAAATGTGCATAATAATAGGATAGTCATATTTTTATAGCTCCTCAAAAGCAGCCTTTAAAAACAATTCTTTTTCCCTCCATGCTTGGATCTCACACAGGAGATTCTGTTAGGTACTTGTGCTATCGAGTGGGATGCAATCATTGAACGCCCATGCATATCCTGTGGGCTGTTCTCTGGTATATAAAGGGGAAAAATGGAATGATTCGCTGGTCAGGCAGTAAAGTCTGACTGCAGGGTCCTTCAGATTGTAGGCAAAAATACTCGTTTTTTTTCTCAAAATCTTTGGTTTACTTGTGTGTAAAGCAAGTATATACATAATATTTATGTATGAGTTTTGCTCTAAGAGTCTGTTTTAGTCCATGTTCTGTTGCTAGAATGGAACACCCGAGACTGGCTAATTTGTAAAGAAAGGAGATGTATTTAGCTTCCATTTCTGGTGGTGCAGAAGTCCAAAGGATAGCTCCAGAGCATCTGTGCAGCTCTGCTAACAGCTTTGTACTGCTTCAGATTGACAGCAGCAAGCAGAACAAGCAGGTGAGTGCACAATAGAGGACACAAAAGGAGCCAGACACAGTCAAGACCTGCTTTTGCTGAACTACGCGAGTCCCTTTGTGGAGGTAGAACCTTCATGGCCCAGACATCCGACACCTTTCAGTGTCATTAAGTTAAATTACATTTCACGAATTTTGGTCAGGGACAATCACATGCAAGCCATAGTGAGACACAATGAGATAAAACACATGCAACATTTAGCACAGTGCCTGGGACAAACCACTGCTTGGTAAACAGAGGTTATGACATCATGTTAATCTCATGCTGCTGTCAGGAGTGACGAGTGGTTAAATAGGTTTCTATATCTCCCATCAAATTAGGGTGAGCAGTTTATGCTCTTTTAGGAAAAATGATACTGATGTAGAAATAAAGAAAACTATATCTTAACCCTAGTATTTTTAAGTGATCTTCAGAATGGTTCAAATATTGCTTTGTGTTTACTAAATTTGGATCATGTAATTAAAATTTGGTGTATATGGCTGGTAACTTTTATGGGCCATTAAAACAGTATCAATTAGGATGAATGGCTTCCTTGAGTTGGGTACACTTTAAAGACCCAAGAGAAAGGCATATTATGAAGATCTATATATTAGATTCTCAAGTAGGACCTAAATTTTCATGATATTAAAAAAGAAAAAAGACCACACCACTGCCTTTCAGTTTTTTGCAACCCTGACCAAAGAATGTCATTTCCAAAAAGCTGACATAAGAAAATACCTATAAAAGTATACAGCTTATTAAATTCCATAAAAGTAGATCTCCTGATATGCTATTAAAAATAAGAGCATGTCAAATGGTCCTAATAGAGGTTTGTCTTATGTGTTCATTGTATGGAAAGAAGAGATAAAAAACATTGTGGAAGATTAAAGTGGAGAAGACTTTGCTGAGAGCTGTTCAAAAGTAATTGTGAAACTTTTGCCTAAAACTAGGCCTAATTCTGAGATTTTAATATACTCATCTTCGTATTAATGAATGTCCACATTTTCAAGTATTGAATCTGTATCCCATCATCATCATCATCAAGAAATTTCTATATTTTGCAAGGCCAGCTACAGAAGTAGTGGAGTTTCTGAAAATGTGGTATTACAATATTTCCTCCCAATTCTTCTACTAAATTTACATAAGCCAAAGAAAACCCAAGTGGATTCTATACAAAATCAAGCACATATTCCTTTAGTCTGTGAGAAGAAAACAAGGGGGAAACAAACTCATTGTATATAGGCAGCGGGGGATTGTAGGGTGGGCAGGGGAATGGGAAAAAATGAGAAGTCATGGCATGTACTGGTACCAATTCTCAGTGTTGAGTGTGACCATGATGCGTATATAAAATGAACCTATTTCACAATTAATGCATTTTGCTTTGTGTTTTCTACAGCAGTAATGGCATTTTCACTATCACGGTTATTCAATCTCTAAATCTCTAACTCCTTCTTTCCTTTCACTTCTCCATTTTATTAGCGGGGGAGGGGGAGGAGGGAGGGGGAGGGGGAGGTCCTGGGATTTCTCCCTCTGCAACAGGAACTAATACCTGCTCAGCTTTTACGGTGGGACCCCAACCCTCCTCACCTGTTCTGTGGACCCCTGAGCCTGCTTGGTCCCTCTACTTCATTTTTCCGTTACACTTTGCGGCTGCCCAGCTTTATTACTGAACCTGCTGCATTTTATTATCTTGATTGGCAACAATATCCTCCTAGGACGGGGGTTCTCAGGTTTTGCAATAGATTAGAATCATCAATACTTAATTAGAAACCAACTAAATCAGGATCTCCGGGGTGGTCAGACCTAGGTATATTATTTTTAAAAGCAGAATTTCTCAGATTTCAATGTGCAAATAGTCCCCCTGGGGATCTGGTTAAAATGCATTTTGATTTTGATTCAGTAAGATTCGAGGCCACGACTGAGATTCCGCATTTCTAGCAAGATCTCGTGGATGTTGCTGATGCTAAAGCAACTCGTATTATCCCCAAACGGTCATATGTTTTAGGAAAAAGAAATCCTATCTGTTTCTGTGCCACCTACATTTATATTTTAAGCTCATAAAATTAGCCAACGCAAGACTTCTTTTTACTCCTACCTCCACAGTCATTTTAGGTATAGGATTATGGCAATTTTCTCATAAATCAGAGCTCAGCTAGTCATTGTTTCTGGCCTTCTCCATTTGTAGTGTCAACGAGCACAGTTCTCCCAGTCCTCTTAACTCTTGTTACTGCATTAACCTCCCCGGTGATGTAATACAGGGAAGCTGAGGAGGATTCGGACAAGAAGAGGAGGAAGGTCTTGGAGGCAATGCTGGTGCTACAGTTTCCGAGCTGGACCTGGCGCACTCATTTTCTTACTGCACACCCCAAAACCTCTCTCCCTGGGTCTTGTGACCTCCTGCGACCCTCCTTTTCTTTTTCCTTCTACACCTGAAAGCCCTTTGCTCCCCACTCCCATTTTATCCCATTTTCCATTATAGTCTCTGCTGACACTATGATCCCAAAACAATTTGAGAACATCAACACAAATATAAACACACGCCTATAATGAAAGATATTTTTCTTCAGCTTACTTTTCCCCCAGTTAACGCTGCTATCCTTCCACGTGCAGATGAGATCAATCTTTTTAGTTTTAGGCAATCCCACTAGGTTCTGAGTAATTATTTGGTAGAGCTAGTAGAACAACTTAAGGTTCTTTTAGCCATTGTACACCCTTATATGGCAATCCAAATCGAGTCTCAGTGGTTTCCATAGTGTGCATGGAGCTATTCCAGCCTACAGCAAGAAACGCACCAGGACATATTCTAAAATGTCCAGAATACACCAGGACGTATACTAAAATTTCATGGACCAACTAGCAGCATGTGACCTTCCTCAGCCCCCATGGGAATTACTAGCTCAAGGTAATTCACAGTTTCTTCAGTAGGTGGCACTGCATTCCTCTTGATGATGTCATGGTTACACGGCTGCTTCCCAGTGGGTGTGATGAAAAGCAGCTAAAATCAGTGTGGAAGACTACAGGGGGCCGGTATCTGACCTGACTGAGAAGCCGTGCGATGTCCAACAGATACACATATTCCACTTGTAAAATAATGACATAAAAGTGAAATACATTTTTTCTGTCTACGTAGCGCACTGTTTTTCAAATGATTACAGTACTGACTCGCAAACTCCGAGAAGGAGCTCTGAGAACTGAGAAGGTTTCAGAACCTCCTCTCTAGTTTGATCTTTTCCCCCAAAAGCGTCCTGATGTGGTGCAGCTGGATAATGGCATGAGGTGTCTGCTCTATTCCAAGTCAGAGCCACAAATAAGGGACAACACTTCCTTTTTTCCTAAAAATTATTTTTTAAAAACGATTTTAAATTATAGCCAGAAACTGTCTTCGAAGAGATTTGGGAAAACGCCGCCTCCACAGTCCGGAGCGCCTCACACGCCTGTCCCCGTGGAAGCCCTCTGCCACACGCTCAGGCAGGCACCGCTGCGCACGTTTTCTAAGAGCAGGAGCTAAGGGCTGGAAGGGGACCAACCTGCTCAGGGCATGCGGCTGGCAGTTGGGAAGGCAGAGCCACACTCTTCGAGCTGCTTGGGACCACAGCTCACAACTTCTCCTCACGGCAGCCCCACCTCTCATAATCATAACTGTAAAACTGACTTATGGGCAGTTTTTTTTTTTTTAGACAGGATCTCGCTTTGTAGTTCAGGCTGGTCCTGAGCTCACTATGTAGCCCAGGCAAGGCTCGAACTCAGCAATCCTCCTGCCTCTGCCTCCTGAGTGCTGGGTTGACAGGTGTGAGCCGCCACACCCGGCACTGTGGTATGTGGTATTGATTGCTGGTGGGCGTGAGTCATCACACCCAGCACTGTATGTGGTTACCGGGATCGAACTCAGGGCCTTGCACTTGCGAGGCAGGAGCCGGAACCACTGAGTTAAATCTCTGGCCCTCATGGACATTTTTATTCACTGATGCTTCCTGTAGTCTGGAATTTCCTGGACATTCTTTAAGAATCTGTCATATTTTAACGTAAAATAGCATCAGAATTTGAGAAGACAGGCAGAGAGGAAAAAAAAAGCAGAGCTTTTTTTTTTGGATCAATCACTTGGAGAAACCACTTTTAAAAAACTTAATCTTCTATAGCAATAATGCTATTTGGGTTGTAAAAAGTGCTTTAAGGATTTTAAGATTTTTAAAAATAATCATCATCCTATTAATGTAGTGTTATTCAAGTTTCATAAAGGAAATTAAGTGCAAGGAATTGAACTGTCTCTTTGGGAGTCACATGGTGTGAATTTTGCAACAAATGTGAGCTCGATCTTGGGGGACCTTGTAGATGTTTACCCCTCCACTGAAGATCCCTCTCCTGCGGTACTCCACATTAATAATTCACTGCACTGGAACTTTGCCTGGTCCCCTCAGCTGGAGCCATAGTTGGCTTTGCTTCATTTATTGTGGTAAATACTTAAAGAGAACGTTGGCACATGGTTATTATTCAGGGGTATTTGATCAAAGATTGAAATGTGAACATCAGCCACTGGAATCTGCAAAATTCTTATTATTTGCATGAGATCCTACCACAGGCGCTGAAAGTCAGAGTTGTGACAATAAAGGCAGACACTTTATCCTCTGCGTCTTATATTCATTCCCTGTTCACGTAAAGGATGTGTGACAATAATGCCACCTTAGGAAATGCAGACTCTACCCTGGCTTTTCTTTTACACCTTTGCACTATGCAGATAGTTTGCAAGGACAAGGTCGCTGATGATGTCATCTCGCTGACACTTAAAATGACACCTGGCCAGAGCTGTCCTCCTGACTCAGTGCCAGGAATCTGTAGGGATTTAATAAGCCGTCCCCTCACTTTACTTTCTAGAGTCAAGAAAATGGTCAGATGCTACTTAGAAATAGGGTCCTTATGTAATCACTTGTCTCTTGTTGTCAATCTTGCTATAATTAACCCATAGGAATTTAAAACACTGAGTTCTTGCCAGTTACCAGAGAACAGACTTAACAGCAGCAACAACCACCGAATCTAACCCGCAGGGCTGGGTTTCGCCAACAAAGGGCTTTGGTCAGAGAATGGAGGCGTTGTAGGTAGCAGAGGTAAGAAACAGTTAATCTGAATTTAGCCAAAGCCCTCAAGCTCAGAATGTTTGCTTTCAATGCGAGAAAAAGCCACCTTCCTTTCCGTACAGCACAATCTCTTTATTCCTACTTTTAATGCACCCTACATTACAGAATAGCCGGACCCCATTTTTTCCAGCTAAAGTGAAAATTAAAGGATTTATGATAATCCTATGCGGATGGTGTGGGTGTTTCATTTTCCAGCGGAGCTTTTCCTTTTTCTTTGTCGCACTGCTAACCCTTCTCAGCTTCCTGCTACAATCTTCTTCCCCAAACCACTCAAGTGGGGGGAAAAAGTCATACTAGATAAGCAACAATTCCTACCGTACGGGGAGCGGTTCGCACCGTCCCCGCCTGCTTATTAGGAGCAACTTCTTCAGGCTTCTAAAGCGAGCATGTCGAGGCGCTCAGGGAGCCCTACCTTGCCCACGTACTGATAATCCGATCCCGTGTACTCCTCCAGGAGAAAGAACTGGTTCCACATCCAGCTCCTTTTGGAACGGTTCAGCTCAGTTCTGGTGTTTCCGGGGAGCTCCAGGGGCCTTCTCTTGGCCGGCAAACCACTAGTCCTCTTAGATAGCGGAGAAGAGAGAGTCGGGTAGGGCTGCCCCACCCAAAAGAGCAGCAAGAAGTAGCGGTAAGTCCTCATGCTGACGGCGCTGCGGGCTGCTGGGAGCTCCCTCCCCTTCGAGCGGCTCGATCACTGCACTGTTTCCAGCTTCATTCCCTCTTCCTTCCTTAACGTTCTCTGCTTGGCTCTCAGAGGGTATCTGGAAAGAATAATAACATATCAAGCATTTTTAGAGATGCTTAAAATTCAGTGTTAAAGCAAATAGGCTGGAAAAAGAGGACAGAAATCTGAATAGCAAAACAACAGAAAAAGTTGGCTATCGATTTCGGAATGAGGAAAACGTTCTTTCAGATATGCTCGATGGGAGATACGTACCAGTAGGAAGCTGCCGGTTTCCTTTTCTCCTTTTCTATCGCTTAAAAACAAATCCTGTTTTAAGTAATAATATTGCTACGGGTCAACATGCCAGGATGGATTATTTCACTACTCTTTCACCTCAAAATATGTGGGTTGAGATCCAGTTAGAAGAAACGAGTCTGTGTTTCTGATTCTGTTTGCATACTTAAGCTCACGCACCAGTCTAAGGCAAGGGATATTACAGACAGTTCGAATTGCACTGCAAGTGGGTAACGCTGAGATCTCCCTGGAGTATGGTGAGCACCGGGGATGAGCCAGGCCTGAGGTGGGGCCCAGGCCACTGCGCAGACGCCTGGCCACAGAGCTGTGCTGGGATGGAGCAGGCTGCCGGGTGGAGGAAGGCTGGACGACACCATGCACCTTCTCTTCGGAGTGCAGAGGGGCCCTGGGATTTCTGAGGTCGTTTGCCACAATAATAACAAAACTTGATCCCAGCATTCTTCAAATCTGCACGGAAAACTTAACCTTCTGTGATGGCCCCTGACCCCACAGGGTGGGTCAATGAACCCTTATAGAATTTATAAGAGCACTATACATCTTATAAATTTATAAGAATTTATATTTGACTCTATAAGAACGATATGAGCAATTTTATTCAAATTTCTTCAGACAGTCCTTGGAATTTATAGTAGAATTTCACCTGCATCATAAGCAATACAGCATCTACGTTAAAATCATTAAACCACCTCTCTGCAGTTTCACAGATGCTTGAACATATCATCTCAGTATCACGGTGAGGACCACAAACTTTAAGTCTCCTGAAAAGTCAGCTATTAGATATGTGGGTAATAATTTGCCACAGCAAATATTAATTTTGGAGAACATAACATACCATTTAAAATATCCTGAAGCCAGACAGCTTGGCAAAGACGTCCCAACTTGGTTTGCTAGCTTATGCAATTAAAGTCATATATGCCCACGTGTCCACATTTCTTGGAAACAAACAAACAAACAAACCCAACAAATGACTCCTTTATTTTAGTATTTGACATAGGGAGATCTTTTTTGAATAAAATCAACAATTATAAAGAAGTGTTTTATCATGTGGAAGAGAACTGCAATCGCACCAGTGCATGCCCTCGGAGCCACACAGATAAACACATTTTAGGTAAATCTGATCAGTAATTTTTTTCTATGTCAGGAAACATGGCTCACTTGATTCCTATTATTCTATTTCATACATTCGTATGTGACCAGCATCTGCTTCTTGCCCCAGCATGAGTAATTATAGCCATCTAACATGTGGCTTAGTGAACGCTTTCTTTTGGAAGATAAGTGAAAGATTTCACAGTATTCAGCATTTTAAAATCTTTATTCCATTATTATGTATCTTCTTGACAGCAGGCTGGCGGGGGGGGGGGCTGGAAATTCTACAGGTGAGTAAATTAGTACTGTGACAATTAGTCATGCTGGAAGAATGCCAGGGAACAGTATTCTTGTCACCGTGCGCCTCGGTACAGGTGTGGAATGAGTGATGATCAATTAGGTGACGATGATTCTTCTCTGCTCGTGGATGGAGCACAGAGGGGACTGAAAGGGCACATGGAAAAAAGCCCGCAAAAGATATTTAGTCATTTTTAGAAGTAGCGATTACACTGAGGTTGATTCAGTGGAAATTTTTCTTCCTTTCCCACATTCTCCATTATGTGCAAAGACAAATCCTGCGGCGAAGAATTACACGTGTGCTGCGGCTGTGTGCGTGCGTCCCACGGTGCCGGCAAGTGAGGAGGCTGCGGAGAAGGGAGGCGTCAGCTGCTTAAAAGGCTGACTCCTAAAGGCTGTATTTAAAAAACTCGATCCCTGTGGGTGTTGTATGCAAACTCTACAAGCTGTTGCCACTTGAATATTAAATATTAGTTCTTTTTAATATCACAGATACCAAAATGTCAAGTATTTCGTTTTTTTCTTAGTTGGTAATGAGCTTTGAAAGGGATGCAAATCTAAGCAGTGTTTCCAAGTATATTATAGCGTCTAGTTTTGCTGAAACCCCATTCTTGTGTTAACTGGATGAGATGCGGCCTTGGTCAAAATTCAGTATGGAAAACGGCATGACTACAGTCCGTTCAGATTTGATGTCAGCTCTTCAGACAGAGAGATTTCTCTGTGCAATTCTATACTTCAAAAGCACTGTAAACCGAGTACATGCTTGTAATCTCAGCTACTTGAAAGACTGAGGCAGGAGGATTGAAAGTTTGAGGCCCAGTTTGGGCAGTTTGGTGAGGTCCTATCTAAAAATAAAAAGTAAATTGAAGAAAAAGGCTGGTGATGTAGCTCTGTGCTCCTTGGTCTCAATCTGTAGTGCCGTAACACAAACAAACACAATTTCTGAAAACTGTTCAACATATATATAACTTAGCAATTCTCATTAAATGCCTCTTAGTATCAGTGCTGGAGTCAGACTGCCTGGGTTTAAAGCTAGGCTTCAAACTAATCTTATGAATTGGGAAAACTTCCCAATTTACTGTACCTCAGTTTCTTTTTCTGTAAATTCATTACAAAAGATTACAGTTCCTACCTCCTTAGGGTGTTGTAATAATTAAATGAATTATTATATGCAAAGCACCTAGAATAGTGCCCAGAGCTTAGAAAGGTATTAGTACTAGTAATTATTTTATTATTATTGTTAATATTACTATTTGTATTGCACATATAAAACCCATCTATAACATCATAAAAGTCTGAAGAAGACAGCTGAGTTTCTTATTTAATCCCATATATATATATATTTATTTATTTATTTATTTATTTATTTATTTATTTTCCAGAAAGCCTCTCCAAGAAAGTCAAAATCCTTTTAAAATTAAAGAGTAGAAGCACTTTAAAATGAGAATGAGTTCATTTGCTAATTGTGTTCCTCTGGGTGGACTTTAATTCCTTATTAAAGGTAATAGTACAGAAATCGAAGCAGGAATGCTGTCACTTACATGAAGGGAATGACCATAGAGAAAAATAAAGGCTTATTAGAGGTCAGGCACAGGCGCAGAACTTATATAACTTTTTCCTTTCCATTTTGTTAAGCTGCAACTTAAAAAATCATCTTAGGCAAAAAAAAAAAAAAACAATCAGAACTAGCTTCAGTTTTATAATTTTGCCTTTGTAGAAATAATACTGGTAATCAACACGCTGCTATGATCCTGTTACATCAGAGGAGAATTAGATATAGTTAAGATGAATGATATATCTATTTCAGACTTTGCTTACTCTAAAAACACGGTGCAGAAAAAAATAAATGAACATGCACGGGGCATGATCTTTAATGCAAAACAAAAACGAAACAGGATTTAAAGTGCCAGACGATCATGACTGAAGCAAAAGAAAGCACCTCACGGAAGCACAGCTCTGTGGAGAGCTGTTGCTTTTTGAGTAGACAAAACATGGGAGAAACGCATGGGAAGCAGTCACCAAACGCCTGGCTGATGCTGTGGTTGTCATGAAGAGAGCGGGAAGGACAAGAAGCGCGGGAACACATCCATACTGAATTTAAAGGGGCAGGCGCAGTGACTGACTCAGCCAAGACCAGAAGATTACAAGACCCGATGGGGAGGGAGCTGCACAAGGCAGATACGGTGCCATTTTTCTCCCCCCTCCCGCTCCCCCCTCCCCGCATTAAAGAGCAAATCCGTTAGAAACACAAACAACTCCATAAAAATTCAAATTGAACCGTCTAATTACATTTTAATGATAGTTTAGCAAGACATGTCTCTGCTTTTTCTTTTTTTCCCCCCAGGATCTGTTTTTTTCTTAGGGAGAATTTTTTTGTTTCTTAAAGACGATCATTTGTACGCTCTGAAATTTGAAACACAAAAGTGGTTCATCCAGAAAAACAGTTCAAATTTTTACAAAAGCCTCATCTTGGTAACACATAGAAGGCCAATGGGATGTTTCTAGATTGTGACCTAAGGATCTTAGAATATTGATAATTGCATACTTTGAAGATTTATTTGACAATATGGATATGCATTTTATTAATCTTCACAAGAGTAGTCAAGTCCAAGTCTTACTTGATGAATGCCATTAATGAGGAGCCTGGGCCTCATTAATAGAGGTTTTTACCAATTTAGAATGTGTGCTAATTAATGCAGAAGCCAGACTGATGTTTTTCTTTGATTAGCAAAATCGTTTCCCCTAGATTATTGGAAATTAATTGCATAAAAATATTTCATAGGATATGTAGAATGAGAAGACAAACTACAATGTCTTCAACTTCCCTAGAGTACTTTGGAATCACCTTTCATTCACAAATAATTAATATGCTAATTACAAAATTCCTCCATTGATTGAACTGCTTCTGCAGTGACTTATATGATAACAGTTTGAACGCTTAACGGTATTATCTGGTTTTGAGATACTGATTCCATTGCACTATTTACAGACAAACAATAAGTAAATATTAGACACATGTGAAAGCAATATAATTGCATTAAAGCTTTTAAATTCAGACTTGACACATCATTGTTCTAGCGTTCTTAATTAATTCTAATCAGGGCAATATTACTACAATGTTATTTAAGCTTATGAAATTAAACTAGGCACATTCATTCTTTAGCATGCAGAGACTTAACTTTGCCACTGTGAGAACAAGAATCATTCAATAATGTTATTGATATACTTTAACCATAGTATAAGAATGTAAAAGAATTTAACCATAGTTTAAGCATAGTAAGAGAATGTGTTAAAATCTATTAAAACTCTTTCTTCAATGAATGGTGTTGCTTATACCCACTAAAGCATAATCCTCTGCATACCACCCACAGAAAATGTTTCTGAAATTATTTTCTACACTTGAGTCATCTTAACCCACTGAACAACTTACATTGAAATCATCTTAATTCATAAGCATAAAACTTAGCATATGTTATAGTTTTTATCCAGATGTCCCCCCCAAGGCTTTATAAATGCACTGCCTAGGGCTTTTGGAAAGCAGCTGGAGTGCTGGGGGCATTATTTTACTTGCCATTAGGATGTGGGGTCTGGGTGGGTCACTACGAGTGTGGCCTGGAAGAGTGTCTCTTCCTTTCTGGTTCCTCCCTCCCCTCTCTGCTTGCTGACTGCCATGAGGCGAGCGGCTTTTCCTCCTCCACGCCCCTCTGCTGTGTTGTCCTGCCTTGGAAGCTAGATGACTATGGACTGAAACGTGAGCCAAAATAAGCTTCTTTAAGTTGTCAGTGTCAGGTATTTTGGGCCAGTGAGGACAAAAACGATTAAGACAGCCGGGGCTGTTGGCTCACGCCTGTCATCCCAGCACTCGGGAGGCAGAGGCAGGAGGATTGCTGAGTTCGAGGATTGCCTGGGCTCCATAGTGAGCTCAGGGCCAGCCTGAACTACAAAGCAAGACCCTGTCTCAAAACAACAACAACAACAACAACAACAACAAAAGAAAACAAAACAAAAAACCAAAAAAAAACCCCGATTAAGACGGCATATGTATCATAAATAAATCTCTTCTTAACTTTTGCATATTTCCTTATATTATGGCAGGTAAGTACACAACAGCTGGTTATTTACAACTACTTAACATTTTCCCTGACCGATTGCACCCTAGTCCTAAGCCTGAAATTCTCTGCTTCCACTGTTGGTACTTCAAGTAGGAAGATGATAACTATGTTAAAACTTAGCAAGTTAAAGAATCAGAATAGTGTATCAGGGTGAATTAAGCCAAGTGAAGCCAAAGGGTAATGTGCCTTCCTATAAGTAAAATCTTTAAATATATAATGCTATGTATTCTGAGAGAAGAGTTTTATAGCCAATTAGGATTGCTCAACATCAATTTTCTGATTACCCCAGAACCTTTCTTTTGAGTAGGTTGCCACCTGCTGTGAATAGAAATGTGACTGTAAGACATGGTGGATCGTCTGGAAGGGTTGACATAAGGATAGAACCAATTTTAAATGTTTGGTAGGGACTTCACATGAAGTCTTCATTTCTAAACCTCCATTTCATTTTTCTGTAAATGTCAAAGTCACTGTTGAGTAAAATTGGTTCCGTTTCGTGTGTGTAATGAACTCCACTGAAATGTGTCAAACAGCTTTGGCATCTCTCACCACATAGCATTTCTCTTGTGCCAATGAATCATTATGGCAGCAGCCATCAAAGGATGCCTGATTTTTTTTGTAAATGTTTATATTTGTGGATAATATGCCAATCTGTTTGCAAACTGATGCATTTCCAGATGCAGCTATTTCAACAGTATTACCCTCATTCTAAAATCATATTCTACACATTAGATTAATGAAGATAAAAATCAAATGTGTTACAACATATAAAATGGGGTTTTTATATGTAGTTGAAACTCAAGGAATATTTGGTTTGAAATGCTCATATAGGACCCAACAAACAAATGTCAACCAGAGACTGAAGACAAAGTTCTTGTTCCACAGAGAGAAAAGTGTAATCCCTTTTATTGTGATAGGAAGGATCTGAATGTGGCTAAGACCAGATCCTGACATGCATATGTCTGGGTTAGAAACTTAGTCTTGCTCAACAGTAGGTGGACAAAGAGGGGACTTCAACTTTCTTTATTATTAATAGTACCTACGCCATGGGAAATAAATGAATTCATGTGAGATCTTAGCTATTCCTTGAAGATGTCTACAACTGCTTTCGCAGGCAAAGGACCTCTCAGTGGCTGATACACACAGGCCATCCTAGGACCATATTTTACCTGTTGGGCCTTTTATAATTAAGAAGTTTAAACCAATTGCTAATCCTCAAACATCAGCAATTCCCATTTCTGACTTAACTTGAAAATCTGGAAGTTCTGGTGACACTTCTGTTTCTAGAGAGAGGGTCCTGCCTCCTGCAACAGGCTGCTACTTCTCGGCTTACAACAGTCTCCACTCTTCCTTATTGTGCCCCAACACTGGGACCTTGTGTTCTGCTGCCAAGTGGCCCCTCACTTTTCCTATGGTTTTCTTAGAGCCATTTCCATCCTTCATTCATCTTGCCTGACTCTTGAAAGTCTCTGAACTCATGAAACTTGTCTTTTCCCCAAAGAATTACTCCTGGAACAAAGGAGAAGAAAGTGCATCGTATACTTTTAATTAGCTATTCATGCTATGAATTTCAAACATTGCTGTAGCAGGCTATGTGTTTAAGTTACAGAAATGTAGGAAAGATTTGGATTCACATTACTGTCTACTTATGTGTTAGGATTTTTGGCAGCTACATTAATCTTTTTGGACACACAGCCACTTAAGATAATGAAGCTTAAGCCAGACTGGGAGATGTCAAAAGCTACTAACCAATTAGCATGAATGATTTCAAGATGTCATTGAAAAGGCAGGTGGAAAGTATGGGCTGGCAGTTGTTGGCCAAGAGGAGACAAGGGATCCTTGTGGGTATGGGGGGATCAAAACAGATTTAACTTTATTAAATTGCAAAAGGAATCACATAATTGGGCTTGTCTTTAAGTAGTCACAAACTTGGCACATCATAGATGATTCTGTAAAACTTTGCACTTATATAAATGGTTATAAGTAGAAATGTTTAATTTTTAAAAATGACTTTATTGGTACTTTGTTTTTTTGAGACAGGGTCCTGCTTTGTAGTTCAGGCTGGCCCTGAGCTCACTATGTAGCCCAGGCAAGCCTAGAACTCAGCAATCCTCCTGCCTCTGCCTCCTAAGTGCTGGGATGACAGGCGTGAGCCACCACGCCCGGCTATTGGTACATTATATATTTATAAGATGGTCACATTTAACAATGAGAATCTCACCTGTAGACAACCACGTTGATGCTCATTTTTCCCCTTTCCCTTGTCCTCCCTCTAACACCGCACCCTATATACATGAGTTTTATTTCCTTTTTTAAGTGTCTAGTTTTTTTCCTTTCCCTTCTTTCCTTTCCCCTATCCACCTTTTCCCTTTTCCTTTTGCTCGTGTCCAAATCTTACTTAAAAAAAATTTAATCAGTGCTGTCCAACTCATACATAATAATGATGGTTAACATTTGCTATATTCTGTCCCTGAATTTACTTTGTGTTAGGTACTATGCTAAGCATATCACAAAGGTATTTTCATTTAATTCTCATGACAGTCCTATGAGGCGGATAATATTCTTTCATTTTCTGCATGAGAAATTGAAGCATAGAGAGGGTGAATAACTTGTTCAAGGTCATGCTATGCGTCGTTAATGATGCTGGACTCAACCAAAGCATCGGACTAGGGTGTCCTCACTCTGACCCCACATGAAGGAGCCACAGGGCAGGCTGCTGCCCACAAGACAAGCACTTGGAATAGCTGAGAACTTAGAATGACCTCTTCACGACGCTTCTGAAACATTTTCAATGCAGATGTCCAAGAAGGAAAAGTAGCTGTCACAAAGCTTGCAAGATATTAAGAATGGCAAACAAATGTTTGTTCTATGCCAGGTAGTGGGATAAACGTCCTTCAGTCATATAAATCTTATAGTAATCCCTTGAGCTAGGGACCATCTTATTTTCTGTTTTAGAGATGAGAAACACAGGCTTAGAGAGCCTGGATGGTTTGCTCAAGGGTATAGAGCTAGTGAGTGGCAGAAATAGGATAAAACCCCACTAATCTAGAGGCTCCTTTTTCACTGTAACATCCACTATCTCATTTGTATTTTGCTCATGGGAATATCATCAAGGTTTTATTTACTCTCATTTCAGACAAAATTCAAACAAATTTATTATTTTCTAAATCCTTTGCAAATTGAAAAGATGAGGCAAAGTTTGCTGGAAGCTGGTGTATCCACAGGGGTGGGAAGGAGTACTAGGCGGAGAGAGAACAGCAGCAAAAGGCAGGTGGAAGAACCGGAGATGCTCGGAGGAAATCAGGAAGAGTAATGAAGCCCTACCATTGTATGCCAAGATCAGGGACTGGCATTAAATAACAACATCAGATAAGCATTTGTGAAATAAGAGAAGTTGTAGGTGAATGCATGCGTCCCTGGGTGTTGGAACCACTAAGTGTGTGAATGAATGTGGTTAGACTGATGACTGTAGGAACGAACGCACGAGTATCCACAGTCCTGGAGGGCTTCCCCTTCTTGCAAATACAGCATCTCGATACACACGCTGGTGACCCTGAGTCATTAAGAAAGGGTCTAAGTTCGCTTAAATGTTTAGCTTGAGAGGCATGCAGGTGGTGAAACATAATAACAAAATAAAATAAGGAAAATTAGCACCGGAAGTTGTTAGAGTGGTATTTTAGAAGAGCTGCCTGTCCATGTGATCTAGGGAAGCTAGTCACTCTAGGTTCATGTGGCGCCCAGAAACAGAGCAGCACTGTGGGCAGAAGCGGCCAGAGCAAGAGATGCAGCCAAGTGGCGTGACACAACGGACTTCCATGTCTTCACCTTTTCTCAAGAGTGGTAACGTTTTGATGTCTCAGCGGAGCTGCCCAGAGCATAGCACTCCTCTTTCTCTTCCAAACTCCAAAGACATTAAGAAATGAAAAACTATCAGATATAGAGCAAAATATCATCATTATTACTTAAAAAACCCCAACTGGAAATGTGACAGTGTAAAAGCCAAGCCCAACTGTTACATAAACCCCAGAATTAGGCACCTTCCCCAAGGAGTAGGGGTTACACTTTATTTTGCCCTTAAGAAAAAGCTGCAGTGGTTTTTATCTTTGGGTTGCAGGTTCTAACTGTGCAGTTCAGAGCCAGCGGGAATGATTTTCTCCTCCCAGCCCTGGTGAGATCAGGTGGAGAGCTGGAGGTCTGGAGAAAGGGTCTGGGAAGGATCTGTTTTAATCCCTACTAATTAAAAAAGACAAAGACATCAGTGGTCCTGTTAGCTCATAAATAACTTATTTACTAATAATTATCGCATTTGAAACCTTGCTTTCTATAGTTGTTTACAACATTTCTAAAATTAAAAAATATTGAATAATCTAAAGCTGGAGAGTTTAAAGCTTTCCTAAAAATATCTTTCGCTTTAGGTCAATCAATACGTTACAAAATAAATTCTTTTCTATTTCACTTCATTTTCCCCTACTGCATACACACAGATGCAGCCAGAAAGGAATAATGATCTAGACATTTCCCTGTGCCTCAGACATTTGTCTGTTAGCCCTGGAAGCCCACCATGGCTCTCCTCACCCATCGAGAGCAGTATTTGCGGAGGAGTAGGAGAGAAACAAAGCACCACTTGCTGCTTCATTCAGTGTGTTTTATGTAACACTTTATTTGTAGAGGATCTCTAATTTAAATTAGAAGCTTCTCAGAGTATCTTGGTATAATAACTTAGAAAAAATGTAATTTAGTGAATAACACTTTACCACTTAAGGGGGTGCTGTCACATTCAAAGATGCCTTTCTAGATAGTAACTAAAGTAGAGAGGGCTTGTGAAAATGGGGACATCTTAACTAATTCAGGCTAATGTTAACTGACCATTGAATTAAACTTGCGCTAGACAGGATGACAATGTGTTTGAATGGGACGCTGGGTGTTATTTTAATTTTGATTGCCTTCATTTAAAAACCTTAATTAGAACCTCTGTTTACTTCAGTCAAATTGCGCATAAAGTATCACGCAAAACATTTTAAAAGAGAATTTTAATTATACCACTAAAGAAATGCCCTTGTTCAATGTTTACTAAACACTTGCCAGAACAAGTTAATTAATACATGTTTAAATAAGTGAAAGAAGGGAAATAACACACACGCACAAAATCACATTCATCTTACGTCAAGTTTTCCAGCAGTTGTCAAAGAAGTTCAATTTCCAATTTAACGACTGCTGTCACAGTGCACAAGTGTAATTACAAACAGTGGGGCACCTGGACACAACGGAGACCAGAGGGAAGCTCTTTCTCGCTGGAAGTTGTTCTAAATAATTGCTCATTGTTACTTGCTATTATGCAGTCATCAAATCAAGTCCTTTTCGATGTCCTTCATTTATTCATCTACTCCATGGCATAATGTCAGAATGTTCAGGTACTGCCTTTTAATAGGCCAGTAATGAGGCTTTTTAATTATTTGAAACTACAGAACTTTATGTTAAATGAAAAAAGTATATGTGCAGAAAAAGAAAAAATTGAAAATATTGCGTTTTTTGTTATTATTCTTTTTTTTGGGGACGGAGTTTGACTTTGTGCCTCAGGCTGACTTTGAACTTTTGGTGATCCTTCTGGCTTGGCTTCCTAAGTTCTGGGATGAGAGGGGGTTGCAACCACAGCAAGCTTTTGTTCTTATTTTAAGTCACTCACTTTGTTTTTAAGTTCACCAGTGTAGAATCTATCGAAGAAAGATATATACCATATATGTAAACATAAAATATTTTATAGGATAAAGACTACTGAATACAAAGTCCAAATATGAACTACAAACTCAGAAAAACATATTTCCAAATTCTCTTAGGATTCCAAGAAGATGGAGTGGCAAGGAGCAGAGAGGGCATCTCTACGGCTGGGAGTCCATGAAGTGGAATGAAACAACATGAGGGCGAGAAGAAAGAGGAAAGTGGGTCTCAGGACCCAGGAAGGATGTGAAGTGGGAAATGAAAGACATGGTTAGTGATTCGAGAGCAGATACAGATACAAAAAACTAGGAGAGCTTAGAAAAGCAAATCACACATAAAGGAAAGCCCATCAGAACCATAGCAGACTTCTCAACACAAATCCTCAAGTCAAGGACAGCCTGGAGTGAAGTATTTCAAGCCCTAAAAGAAAATACCCTTCAACCCAGATTGACATATCCTGCATAACTACCTTTCAAAATTGAAGAAATAATATAGTTCCATGATGAAGAACACCTGAGGAAACTGACGTGCACCAAACCAGCACTCTGAAATGTTCTGAAGGATATTTTAGAAAGAGATAATGAGGACCCAACAGAGTGGATCCATTAGGCAAGACAAGAAATTAAACATGGTGGAAATAGGGAGCCAACAGAAGGAAAATAACATGACAAGGATAAGCCAGTATACATCAGTTATAGCCATCAGTGTTAATAGGCTCAATTCACCAATCGAAAGAAACAAACTGGCAGAATGGATCCAGCAATATACTGCCTACAAGAAATACATTTAATTTAAAAAGAAATCATAGTTTGAAAGCTGAAGGATAGAAAATAATACTTCCCATGGCAAGAACCAGGGAAATGCAGGGGTAGCTGTTCTCCTTGTAGAAAAAGTGACTATCAAGCTAGGACTAGTTGAGACAAGGAAGGTCATCACATCCTTGTAAAGGAAACAACCCAAGAGGAAGAGGTAACAATCATAAGTGTATATGCACTAAATACTAATGCACCCAACTTTGTAAGATCAATATTAATAGACATGAAAATCAAATAAGCACTAATGCAATTGTAATGGGGGGCCTAAATACCTCATTGTCATAAGTAGAGTGATCAACTAGATAAAAAACATCAACAATTAATTATTAGAGTTAAACCAAATTTTTGAACAAATGGGTCTAGTGGATGGCTACAGAGTATTCCATCCCATAATATTAGAATACACATTTTTCTCATGGGACTTTCTCCAAAGCAGACCATGTACTAGCTCACAGAACATGCTTATTGCAATGGAATTGAAATTATCTTATTAATATTATCAGACCATAGTTCAGTGAAATTGGAAATCAATGGCAAAAGAAACCATAAGAACTTCATAATCTCATGAAAATCTAATAACACCCTCTTGAATAATCAGTGGGTCACAGATGAAATTAAAGAAGATATTAGACAGTTTCTACAATTAAATGATAATGTCAGTAAATCATACTGGAATTTGTGGGACACAATAAAAGCCGTCCTAAGAGGGAAATTTATAGCAGTGACTACACATATGAGGCTTAAATAAACAGCCTCATGTTGAATCTTAAGATTCTAGAAAAAGAGCAAGTCAAGCCCAAAGATCTCATATGGAAGGTAGTTATACTTTATCCTTTTAGGTTCCCCACTGGTTCCCTTCACTAACGTAAGCCAGACTAGTTGTGTTAGTGGAGACTGATAATCGGAAGTAGTGCATGGTCTATTCAAACCCGGGCAAAAACACTATTTTTGAGATCTTATCATTATTAATAAAATTATCCTCTTAAATATCATCACAAGTATTTTCCTTTTCTTTTTTTAAAAATTGAACTCTTTATTGGTATATTTTATGTATAGCTCACAATCACACTCAACTTTGGGGAATTTGTATCAGTATATGACACAAGCTCATTCTCATTTTTACCCATATCCCTACTCACCCACAACACCCACCCCCTATATACATGTTATTTCTTTTTCTTTCCAAATCATATTTATTCTTTCCCCTCATTACTTTCCTCTACCACATTCTCTTTGAATATTTCCTATTTATATCTGTGATCTATTTATTTCACTGATTAGTGTGTCCTCAA
This sequence comes from Thryonomys swinderianus, assembly GCA_004025085.1. NCBI lineage: Eukaryota > Metazoa > Chordata > Mammalia > Rodentia > Thryonomyidae > Thryonomys > Thryonomys swinderianus. The sequence continues at coordinate 79,354 of PVIC010000777.1, read as the reverse complement.
GGTGTACCTATTTGCACATAAATGAAAGAAATTTGTTATTCTTTATGGCAGAATAATACTCCATTTTATAAAAAAACCCCACATCTTCTTTATCCAGTCTCCACTTGGTGGGCATCTGGGTTGTTTCTAAGATTGGGTTATCACAAACTGAGCTGCTATGAACATGGGTGTACTTATATCTTTAAAATATGGTTCTTTTAATACTTTTGAGTCTTTCCTAGCAGGGTCAAATGGGACCACTAATCCTAGTTTTCTGAGGAATCTCCACAATGGTTGCACAAGTTTACAGTCCCACTAACAGTGGAGAAGGGTTCTTTCTCCCCACAGCCTTGCCAGCATTTATTGCTGGTTGATTTCACAGTAGCAGCCATTCTCTGCGGAGTTAGATGAAATCTCAGTGCTGTTTCTATCTGCATCTCTTGAATGACCAGTGATGTTGAACATTTCTTCATATGCTTCTTGGCTACTTTGACTTCTGCCTCTGAGAAGTGTCTGTTCATTTCAGATGCCCATTTTTTGAATTGGGTCTTTAAACTCGGGGGAACTGATTTGTTTAAGTTCTTTATATATTGTAGATAGTAGCCCTTTGTCTGGAAATAGCTAGTAAAGATTTTTTCCCATATTGTTGGTTGTCTTTTAGTGGTGCCAGTGGTTTCTTTTGCTGTGCAGAAGCTTTTTAGGAGGATGAGATTCCATTTGCTGGTTCTTTCTGCTAGTTCTCATGCTATAGAGTTTTGTTCACAAAGTCTCTGCCTTAAGCCAATGTCTCCAAGGGTTCTACCTAACCTGTTTTGCAGCAGGTTTATTGTTTCTGTTTTAATGTTTAAGTTTCTAATCCACTTTGATTTTAGTTTAGTACCTGGTGAAAGAAATAGGTTTAGCTTAAGTTTTTGGCAGGTTAAGTCCCAGTGTTTCCAGCACCATTTATTAAAGAGGCTGTCTTTCCTCCATTGAGGATGTTCGGCTCCTTTGTCAAAGATAATGCGGCTTAGTGTATCTGGAGTTGTTTCTGGAGCTTCTAATCTACTCCTCTGGTGCTCAAGTCAGTTACTTTGCCAGTATCATGCAGTTTTTTTTTTTTTATCATGGTGGCTTTAGAATACAGTTTTAAGTTGGGGATTGTAATACCCCCTGCCATGTCCTGGTTGCTTAGAATTGCTTTTGCTATTCTAGGTCTCTTGTGTTCCAGATGAATTTCTGGATTATTTTCTCTAGATCTGTGAAGTATGGTGTTAGGATTTCAATCAGAATTGCATTGAATCTGTATAGTAGTTGTGAGTGTATAGCCATTTTGACGATGTTGGTTCTCCCTACCCAGGAACAAGGGATGTCTTTCTATTTTCTGATTTCCTCTTCTATCTCTTTGTTCAGAGTCCTGTAGTTTTCAGGGTAGAAGTCTTTCACCTCCTTTGTTAGATTGATTCCTAGATTTTTCATTTTTTGGTTTGCTATTGTGAAAGGGAAGGACTCCCCAATTTCTCTTTCAGTGAGTCTGTGGTTTTTGTATACAAATGCTGTTGATTTTTTAGCATTGACCTTGTATCCAGCTACACTACTAATTTGGAGATTATGTCTAGCAGTCTTTTGGTTGAATTTTTAGGATCCTCTATAGAGAGGATCATATCGTGAGTGAATAATGACAGTTTAACTTCTTCCTTACCTATCTTTATTCCTTTAATTTCTTTGTCTTGCCTAATTGCTGTGGCTAATTTTTCCAGCACTGTATTGGACAAGAGTGGTGACAGCAGACATTCTTGTCTCATCCCTGATCTGAGTGTAAAAGCTTTCAGTTTTTGCCCATTTAGAATGATGCTGGCTGTTGGTTTCTCATAAATAGCTCATATTAGTTTGAGATAAAGTCCATTTATTCTGAGTCTCTGTAGGGTTTTGATCATGAATGGGTGTTGGATTTTGTCAAATGCTTTTGCTGCATCTATTGAGATGACCATATTTTTGTCCTTGAGTCTGTTAATGTATTACATTTATTGATTTATGCATGTTAAGCCAGCCTTGCATCCCTGGGATAAATCTGACTTGATCAGTGTGTATGATTTTCTTGATAACTCTCTGTGTTCTGTTTGCCAATATTTTATTGAGGATTTTTGCATCTATGTTCATTAGAGAGATTGGCCTGTAGTTTTCTCTTTTGGTTGGGTCTCTCTCTGCTTTTGGAATCAAGGTAATGGTTGCTTCAAGGACTGATTTTGGGAGTACTGCTTCTCTTTCGATTTCATTAAAGAGTTTGAGAAGTAGTGGTGTAAACTCTTCTTTAAAAGTTTTGTAAAATTCAGCAGTGAAGCCATCAGACCAAGGCTTTTCTTTGTTGGTAGGCATTTACTGCTATGAATTTCCCTCATAGAACTGCTTTCATTGTGTCCTATAAATTCCTGTATGTTGTACTGGGGTTATCATTTAATTGTAGAAACTGTTTAATTTCTTATTTAATTTCTTTTGTGGCCCATTGGTTGGTCAACAGGGTGTTGTTCAATTTCCATGTGTTTGTGAGGATCTTGGAATTTCTTTTGCTATTCAGCTCCAGTTTCAAGGCACTGTGGTCTGATAGCATGCAGGGGGTAAGTTTAATTCCTTTGCATTTACCTAAGCCTGTTCTATGAACTAAGATGTGATCTATTTTGAAAATGATCCATGAGCAGTTGAGAAGAACGTATATTCTGACTTTGTAGGGTGAAATACTCTGTAGGCATCTATTAAGTCCATATGTTGAAAAGTTTGGTCTAGCTCAAGTATTTCTTTAGTGATTCTTTGTCTAATTGATCTGTCACTTTGTGACAGTGGAGTATTGAAGTCCCCTACTACTATTATATTAGTGGTTATCTGGCTTTTCATTTCCATTAATGTTTGTTTTATATAGTTGGGTGCATAAGAGTTTGGTGCATAGGTATTTATGATTGTTATTTCTTTCTCCTGGATTGTTCCCTGTATGAGAATATAGTGACTTTCTTTGTCTCTCTTAATCAGTTTGGGTTTGAAATCTATTTTATTGCAAACAAGATAGCCACTTCTGCTTTTTTGCAGTTTCCTGTGGCATAGAGAATAGTTTTCCATCCTTTAATTTTCAGTCTATGGGTTTCCTTCTGAGTTAGGTGTGTTGTCTGTATGCAGCAGATTGTAGGATCTTGCTTCTTGATCCAATCTGCTAGTCCATGTCTTTTAATTGGCCCATTGAGTACACTGACATTAATGGTTATGACTAATATGGACAGACTTAGAGCTGCCATGTTTCCCTGTTCTTGCCTCTTTTCTTTCTTACTTTTCCCCTTTTCCATTCAATTTCTTATTTGCCCCAGTGAGTTCACTCTGTAGGGTCTTGTGGATATGGAATTTTCTGTATTTTTTCCCAAGATGCTCTTTAGAATGTTTTGAGTGCATGTTTCATATTTGTGAAGTTTTTCAGGTGTTCTTTGTCATGGAAGTATCTTATTTCCCTGTCTATTCTGAAAGAAAGTTTTGCAGGATACATCAGTCTAGTTTGGAGGTTGTTTTCCTGCAATGCTTGAAACTCTTCCCTCCAGGCTCTCCTTGCATTGAGTGTTTGTGTTGAAAAGTCTTCTGTGATCCTAATGGGCTTCCCTTTGTAGGTGATTTTCTTCCTTTCTCTCACTGCTTTCAGTATTTCATTCTTGTGTTCTGTGTCTGGAACCTTGATAATTATATGTCTATATGTAATTATATGTAGATATTTTTATGTCATGGACTTTTGGAGTCCTATAGGCCTCATTTATCTGTATGTCCAATTCTTTTCCTGTGAAGTTTTCTGCCATTATCTCTGACAACAGTTTTTTTTAAATGTCTTTTGCACTGTCTCCTGCTTCCTCAGTGACTCCAGTCAGTCTTATGTTATTCTTCTTTGAATCATCTAGAAGCTGTTGGATTGATTTCTCATGGTCCCTTGCCATTTTCCATAGATTATGTCCATTCTCTTCATTGGCTGCTATCCTGTCCTCTAGCTCTGAAATTCAGTTCTCTAGTTCATTCTTCCTACTTAGCAAACTTTCATTCTCCTGCTTTATCACCTGGAGCTCTCTGCTTGAAGCTGTTTAAAAGGTTCCATCACTTTTGCTCTCTTAGATTCTATCATCTCACTGATCTCTTCTTTAATGAAGTCTTTCACTGTGGACAGTACCTCTGTTTTCATCTCAGAGATGAGTTCTGATTTCCATTTTACTGGATCTGCTTTTGTTGGCATCTCAGAGAGTCTCAGAGAGTTTCAGTTTGCTCTATTTCTGTTTTCCCTGAATTTCCCTGTGATGGTGATCTTTGTGTGTGGCTTTTTGAATATTTTCTTATTTCTACTCCTTTGTTGTTACTAATGTTATTTGTTTAATTCATTGCCTGGTGTCAGGGCAATGTTTGTTGCAAGTCTCTTTCTTTCTATTATTCGGGACCCTTTGGAAGTGGCACCTTTCTGGTTTGTCCTCCTTGAATCTGTAATGACCTTTGAGAGTTCTCAGTTCTGGCACATCATGGGAGGTATTTGAACAGAACAATCATATTATCTTTGTTATTATAATAAAATCATTACCAACAACAGGGTTAAACACAGTAAATGATATAAAAAGTCTTGATAATTTCTATTCTGAAGACTTTGAACTCATGAGTGAGTGACCTCTATGTCCATACGCCAAAATTTAGAATTAATCAGCAATGTGTACACAACATGCAGGTCTTAAAGGTACCTGCAGTACCCTTTGGGAATAAAAAGTCATGCGGAATCTGGGAGGTAGGAAGCCAGAAGGAGAATGAAAACTTAGAAATATGGTTACCAGATTTATAAAGATCACATGGATCTCTAGAACCTCATATATGCCAGAGGGTAACAGAGCCTAAAGGGACATATATAAGACAGTACCAACTGAGAGCTGCAGTACCACTGGAGAATTTGCACACCTTCTTATAACAAAACAGAAGAAGAATCAGGACATATGGAGAGCCTTTTACTTCTGGGTATTGTTTCTGTCTGGAAAACAGGAGAGGGTGTGAGACCAAGAGTTGAATAGCGGGTCCTAGGAGTAGAAGGCAAAACAGAAACTAGTTTCCCTCTCTTATAAAGATGTAAGCAATTAAGAGGACAGAAACGCTGAAAGTTGGACAGATTCAGTGCCAGCAAAGCAGGAAAAAAATGTTATGTCAGAGTGAAGAAATAAAAAGAGTCACAACAGCATCAAAATTAGCAACAACAATATACCAAGCTAAGGACGTTAATAAAAGGAGACATCCTTCAACCTTTCTCTTGCTTGGTCTGTCTCTGCACAGGTGGGAGCTGGCCAGCAGGCCACTGCCTGGGTGCAGGTCATGGCGCAGGCCTCCTCACTTGTCCAGGTTCCCCACGAACTCTCCTGAGTGCTGCTTACCTGGTCTGTCTGCACAGCTCTGACGTGGAATGGGGGCCAGCTGGCACACCGCCTCCCCTTGGGCGTAGGTAATGAATGGCGCAGGCCTCCTTTGTTTGTCTAGGCTCCCCACGAGTGAGCTGCCCCGTGCGCTGCTTACCTGATCTGTCTCTGCTTAGCTCTGGCGTGGAATCTAACTTTAATTTTTTAAATATTTGTTTTTGTTAGTGCTCGTTTGCAGTACAAAATTATTGCATTCCTAATAGAGATTTGCGACATGTACCTAATACATATTAACTATTTTTGTTTTGTTTTTGCGGTACTGGGGATCAAACTTGGGCCCTGTGTTTCCAAGGTAGACATAGTACCACTTGAGCTAAATCCCCAACTCTTTAACTCTAGTTTTTTTTTGTTTTTTTTTGAGACAGGGTCTCGCTTTGTAGTTCAGGTTGGCCCTGAGCTCACTATGTAGCCCAGGCAAGCCTGGAACTCAGCAATCCTCCTTTCTCTGCCTCCCGAGTCCTGGGATTATAGGCGTGAGCCACCACACCCGGCACTGTGGTATGTGGTATTGATGGCTGGTGGGCATGAGTCACCACACCCAGCATTGTATGTGGTTACCGGGATCGAACTCAGGACCTTGCTCTTGCGAGGCAGGCACCGGAACCACTGAGCTAAATCTCTGGCCCTTAACTCTAGTTTTTATTAATCTCTCTCTTTTCTCCCTCATCCTTCCATCTCTTGGTTCTATCTCTTCCTATTTTAAAAAAAAGTATTAGAAAGATCTATCTCTGTATTTCTATTTTATTCTTACACTTTGTGTTCTCATATGAAACAAATTTTTTAAGTTCATGAATCTGATTTAATTCACTCAATATTATTCTCTAGAGGAATTTCCATTTTCTGACAAATAACTCATTTATCCTTCTTTGTAGCCAAATAATACTCCATTAGGCATAAATACAATTTTAATCCACTCTGTTGATGGGCACATAGGATGCTTCCAAGATTTAACTATTATGAGTTGTGCTGCTATAATCTTGTATGCATGTATGTATGTACATATCATTGGGCTGTGATGACATTAACTCTTTCAAGGAAATACCCAGAAGAGCAGGGCTTGAGTCAAATGGAATTTCTACTTTTAATTTTTTTGAAGACTCTCCATACTGGCAGTTGTCCTACTTTACATCCCCACCAATGATACAGAAGAATTCCTTTTTTCTACTGTGGCCTCATCAGACTTTGTTATTGTTTGATTTCTTGATAATAGTCATTCTTTCTGGACCTTGACAGTTTTGAGAAGAGGTCAAACATATTTTAAAATATCCTCTAAATTTTGTATCCTATTTTGTCATGATCTGTGGGGGGCATTAATTTGTGGGGACAAAGACCACAGCACTAAAGTGGTGTTTTAAATCACAAAATGGAAAAAGATGCACACTTCAGACTGAAAAAATAAAAAGAGTAACAACAGCATCAAAATCAGTAACAACAATATACCAAGCTAAGCACATTAGTCAGAAGGAGACACCCTGCAACCTTTATCTTGCCTGGTCTGTCTCTGCACAGCTCTGGTGTGGGGGTGGGGCTGGCCAGCGGGCTGCTGCCTGGGTGCAGGTACTGGCGCGGGCCTGCTCTGCTGTCTAGGTCCCTTGTGAGTGAGCTTCTCTGCGCACCGCTGGCCGGGCTGGTCTCTGTGCAGCTCTCTCCTTTTCTTTTTTGTTTTTAAAGAGCAGACTATTTTTGAAGAACTACTTGCCGGAGGGTCCCAAAATTTTTTCTGCAAATGATTTTGTTATTAATAATTTCATTCAGATATACCTTTGAGAAAGCAAATAAGCACAAACAAAACCCTACATCGGTCCTGCTGTAGTATGCTCTCTCAATTGCTAAAGCTAAATACCAAATTTCTCAAACTCACAGAATGGGCTAAAACCCATTTGGTATGGGGTGAGAGTTTGATTTGAGATTCCACTGCAATTGCAATAGTTGAGTTAGGTTTCTTCTAAGACTTCCCTTTTCTCTTATAAATTAAGTATGATACCATGCTATAGAATTAAAAGGTTTCTGCAAAATTTGTGTCTAAACAGAATCCCCAGAGAATGTGGAGTCTTCTGGGAGGTGGTGCGGTCAGGTGGGTAAAGCCTCCACAAACAGATTAAGGAACAAAAGACATCCTAGAGTGATCCAGCCCTCCCTTCTCTATATACGGACAAAATGCAAAGACAGTCTGTAAACTAGAAAACCAGTCTTTTCCAGGTGGCAAATCTGCTGGTGCTTTCATCTTATACTTCTACCCTTCAGACCTCTAAGATACACATATATATATTTTTTGAGACAGGGTCTCATTGAAGTTCAGGTTGGCCCTGAACTTTACTATATAGCCCAGGCAAGCCTCAAACTCGGCAATTTTCCTGCCTCTGCCTCCCAAAGTGCTGGGATTACAGTTGTGACCCACCACACCTGGCACTTAAGATACAGATTTTTATGGTTCATAAGCAACCCACTCTATAGTTATAGTGGCCCAACCTGACTAAAATATACAATACATAAAAGTAGTTAGCACATCGTCACAGAAACAGGAACTAAGTATTATTCTGTATTGCTTTTGATACTATTGCTGTGAGAAGATAACACATATAGCACTCTTACCATCTTTGAGCCAGTTAATATTAGTAAAGAGCACTAGGTCAAAAATCATTAAAGGCAGTAAGTACATTACTCTGCTTTTCTATTTTGGAAACATAACACCACAATTTAAAGGGGGAGACATTTGATTGGCTCATGGTTTCAAAGGATTCAGTACAATATCACCTGGCTCCAAAGAAGAACCGTCGTGGTAGAAGGCTGTGGTGGAGCAAAGCCATTTAGTTTATGGGGGCTGGGAAGCAGAGCAAGGGAATGGACCCAGAGAAGAGGGGCCAGTGCCCAGATAAAAACTTGAAAATGGTGCTCTATAAACCACCCAGGTACACCCACAAGTATGTTCTAACAGTTCCTTGTGCTGCTTCCAAGCCAATCAGACTAATATAATCAGACCAAACCATCACATGTGGCCTTCTTAAAAATAAAAGGAAACTAAAACCTTTCTTCTATGTATTTATTTTTAAGAGAAAACTTCCTACCTAGAGAAAGGTATGATTTGCTACTAAAGCAGGGCATTGACTTGCTTTTATTAATTCCAGCTGGTAGGGGAACTGGGATTTCCTAATGTATTTTTCCACACAAAATAAGAACCCGAAGGGCCAGCATACTTGCACTTCTACCAATTATGAAATGAGCTTCCCAGAGTGTGAAAACTAAGCCAAAATACAATGCAGCCCTCTAAGGGTATAGCCCTCTAACAATACCTCAAATTCAGGTATAGTTCCACTTGGCTCATCCAGGGATATTATTTAATTAGCAATTGTTTAATAGACTTTAATGTAGCCCCTCCTCCAATATACTAAAAAACTTTTGTAAAATGAACATTTTTTTCTGATTAAGAAAATACACACAGGAGTACAAACATCAGCACCACACAAGATACGCCTTAAAAGGAGCTTCAAAAGTTAAATGTTTCTGACATTCTGAGTTTAGATGTTATAGCTCTGTAATGGTGTGGAATTTGCTTCAGATGACTGTAAATAAAAATCAGGTATCCATGGTTATAAATACCCCATTTCACATTTCCTTTAGCCACAGCAAAAATTTTCAATTAATTGAATCACAGCCAACTACAAATAATGCCAGAAGTGCAATACTTTGTGCTCCAGGTCATGGGCAACCATTAATTAAGATGCAAAGGATCAGCAATAAAGGCCTCCAATATAGGGTTTTTGTCCTAGAAATTTTTTTGATGGATAAGGACTAAAATATTTAGAAAATGCAGCTTTAGCTCTTAGGGAATGAGGAAATTAGGTACAATCTTTCTTTTGCTTGATCTGGAATTTTTTTTTTTTGTTTTTTGAGACAGGGTCTTGCTTTGTAGTTCAGGCTGGCCCTGAGCTCACTATGGTGCCCAGGCAAGCCGCCGCGAACTCAGCAATCCTCCTGTCTCTGCCTCCCAAGTGCTGGGATTACAGGCATGAGCCACCATGTCCGGCACTGTGGTATGCGGTGTTGATTGCCGGTGGGCGTGTCTCCACGCCCAGCATTATATGTGGTTACCCGGGATCGAACTCAGGACCTTGCGCTTGCGAGGCAGGCGCCGGAACCACTGAGCTAACCCTCTGGCCCTTGATCTGGAATTTTTGATAAAGTTTGGAAATATTTTAGAAAATAAAAATGGAAAGGTGACTTCCTTTAGGATTTTTATTTGTATTTTGTCACACATGACATAATTTGTTGATAATAAAGAGAGCTGCTTCCTGGGGAGATGTGCTTGTTAATATGCAATATATATCATGGAGTTACTATGCTAAGTTTCTCTATCACTTACTCTCTGCTTCAATGTTCAAAAGGAAAATCACACAAGAAGGCTACTGAGTATTGTGAGTATACCTGTGGAATCAATTCCAGAGAGATGAATGTGGAAGGAAATTCCAATTCCCATTTCTAACTTGGAGCAAAAATAACCATGTGTCACAAACTCATGTAAATACACCATTTCCCTATTTTTTTTTTTAACCTATCCTCTTGCCTTCAGCATTAACTTCTGAGGTAGGGAAGAGGAGACAGGAATAAAAATGCCTATGTGTCTTCTTCTTTAGACTTGTTTTCCTCACATTGGCCTGGTTTCCACTTTTTGCATGGTACGGGCTCCTCAGTAGGTGACACTTGTAAAGAGGAGGTGACGTTCGGTGCAAAAATGTACCAGTTCTTTAGGATTCAGTGAAGGTATCCATGCGCTGAGCTCATGGTGTCTCCTGAGCCAGGATGGAGCTCAGAAACAGCTTGTAGGCCCTGAATGAGAACAAGACTTCAGCACTGCTTATGGATTGAATTAAGATTTTTCCTTTGGGTTTTCAGGAGGTTGTTTCTTTTTCTTGTCTTATCTGGCTCCCAAACATGACGTGTGCTTTTTTCATCCTCTAGTGTATCATACAGATTCTAGATCCCAGGAAAGGAGGCTGGATGGGGTCAGGAGAATGACCTTGCTCCCCCTAAAGCTGGTGCCCTGGCGAGCATGCTGAGCAAGCCCTAATTCTTCTGCACTGGGTCAGGGTTATCCTTTTGTGGACCTCATGGTACTTCGTTTGTATCTTTCTCTGAAACTGGTTTGACAGGAATTGACCTACAAGACTTGAGGCATCTGTGAGGTTCCAGTGTGGGGCTCTAGTGGCTACCATAGCTCCTCAGTTGGTGGTATCTGGTATCTGGGTGAGAATAGATATCATGTTTCTTCTCCATGTCCACTGGAACATTCTCTTTGAAGTCCCTCTTTCCATCTTTGTGTGATGTGTTCTGTCTTTTGTTGGTCCAGGCCTTAGAATCTGGGATGACCAGACTGAGGCTGAGGAGGGGTCCTGAATGGCAGAACTTCCGGGCCGGTGTGCTCATTGTCCTTGTCATCCTAGCATCTTCATTAGTGTGGAGGCTGGAAGGACTCATGAGCCCCACTCTGGTGCTATTGACAAGTGACTCATGAGTGTCAGAAGAAGATAAGGAATTTCTCTTCCTGTTACAGCAAGGGCTGGCTTGAGCATCATGGCCTGCAGTGCTGGCTCATTCAGCCCCTACAGGATCAAAGAGTGTAGGGTGGAAGAAGAACGGCATGACAGGTTGGCACTGAAAGAGTTGGTGGGAGGGAGGTGACAAGACCTGTTTGGGGCCCTGGACTGATTACTAGAGGGATTTCTGACTTGTGCCTCATGCCAGAGTTCCGCCTTTGCCCTGGTCTCTCCAGTTGTGAAATCATACCCGAATTCCGGATTCTGGAAGACCTGGCTAGCCATTTCTTGCCTGTTAGTCACACTAGAGAACCAATTCTGCTCAAAGGTTTGAGTTAGAACACTGGTTTGTAACCCAGTGATGGATGTCCCTTTGTTTGCCTTTGGGATAAATATTTTCATGTCAAAGTCTTGAGTCTTGCATTGTTGTTCTCCCCAGGAGCATCCAGACCTCAGTCCACTTGGCCTGAAGTGTCAGAAGCCAACTTTGGTTTTGAAACTTTGTTATTCTAGTGTATGTAATCTATTGCTATGATGCAGGGCATCCTTTTGACTCAAGTATGAAAGTTTTCTCATCTCATTGGGGTTCTCTTGGGTGAGAGCTATTTCAAGTCCATAGCAGGAGGAGTCATCTGGATTCCACATAGACTGCTGGCCATCCAGGCAACTTATGAAATTACATGGGTCTGAGGACCCCACAGTGTGCATCTGCCTCTCAGATATCCTCCCAGGTTAGCCCTTGATCAGTTAAGACCTTCAAAGATTCATAGTCAGCCAGAGGAAGGTCAAGTTAGACTCCAAATGCTACAGTTTTGTACCTCTCATAATATTTATCTCAGAGCGGCTCATTCCCAGCTTCCTAGATTTGACATATGAAAACATTCTGGTCTCTTTTCACATATTCTTGTTTCCTTATGATCATAAATGCCCCACTACTGAAAAGAAGGAGTGTTTTCTTCACATGCATACTGTGTGCACTTTCTTCAGATTCTCAAGCTCGCTCTTTCTTTTTTTTTTTTTTTCAGACAGGGTCTCACTTTGTAGTTCAGGCTGGCTCTGAGCTCACTATGTAGCCCAGGCAAGCCGCTGTGAACTCAGCAATCCTCCTGTCTCTGCCTCCCGAGTGCTGGGATTACAGGCGTGACCCACCACGCCTGGCACTGTGGTATGTGCTATTGATTGCTGGTGGGTGTGAGTCACCATGCCCAGCAGTCTATGTGGTTATCGAACTCAGGACCTTGCGCTTGAGAGACAGGTGCCAGAACCACTGAGCCAAATCTTCGGCCCATCTATCTATCTATCTATCTATCTATCTATCTATCTATCTATCTATCTATCTATCTATCATCTATCTCTCTCTCTCTCTCTTTCTTTCTTTCTTTCTTTCTTTCTTTCTTTCTTTCTTTCTTTCTTTCTTTCTTTCTTTCTTTCTTTCTTTCTTTCTTTCTTTCTTTCTTTTTTTTCCCTTCTTTTGTCTTTTTGAGATAGGGTCTCACTTTGTAGTTCTCAGCAATCCTCCTGCCTCTGCTTCACAAGTGCTGGGATCATAGGCATGAGACACTATGCCTGGCACTCTGGTGTGTGGTACTGATTGCTGGTGGGCGTGAGTCACACTCCCAGCATTTTTGTATGTGGTTACCGAGGATTGAACTCAGGACCTTGTGCTTCTTAGGCAGGTGCCAGAACCACTGAGCTAAATCTTTGACTCAAAATCTCTGTTTTATCAGAAAGTCAGTTGGATGATGTTAGTGGAGGGACATCCACAGAAAAATTATGTTGGTGAATGGTTCTAAGGATCAAATCATGGATGATACCAAGTGATACTGTGTCCTGGACAGAGGGTAATCAATCTAATACAGCTGAAAGTGTGACAAGATTTATCAGTTGAATAAAAACAGGACATCACTCTTTATGTTTTGAAAGTAAGGAAAGTTAAGTGATTAGGCTTACCTGGTCTTTTTTCCTCCCAACATTTATTTATTTAAATTGATGGATAAAATTGTGTGCCTTTATTATGTATAACATGATGCACTGCAGTATGTGGTAGTTAATGTTTGATATATGTTAAAAATTATGATTACTTAAATGACAAAAATCATTATGGAGAAGAAATTGCCATTAGTCCCCCTCAAAAAAGTACCTCTTGATTCGGATACACTTATACTATTCCTCTTGCCACTTTCTGAAGCAGTTTACATTTACACTTATGCTTATCTCACTGTTCATGTCACTTTTTGGACAAATTTACAGTATGCATTTGTGGTAACTTCTGTCAATAAAAACATTATGGCTTGTGTTCATTCCCCCCATCCTTATATGACTTTTGGCTCTTCCTTGAAGTCAAATTGACCATTTCGAATTGACTGAGGACATCAAGGTAACCACAACAGCACAGCTAAAGACATTCATGGAAGAGGACTTCTGGAGATGCTTCAGAAAGTGGCAAAGACTAATGGGATGAGTGTGTTGAAATATGAAGCAAATCTTTTACTCTAATAATTTATTTCAAAATTTTAACCATTCACTATAGGTTTTGATCACACCATGTATGTTGTGGAATGGTGAAACCATTTTTGTGATGCAAAGGATTTTTATTTTTAGATAAAATGCTTTTCATTTTTTACATTAACTGATTCAATGAATTCCAATTGGGGGAATAGAGAGGGAGACAAAGGTCTTTCTGAAATGGCTAAAGCCACCAAGTGTAAAATTTGTAAACTTTGACATATCTTATTTAGAAATCCTCCCCAGTCACCTTTTTTGAGACCACCAGAGAGTATTTTTAAGATAATTCACAATGTCTCATAATATCTATATCTATCTATCTATCTATCTATCTATCTATCTATCTATCTATCTATCTATCTACTTTTTTTTTGAGACAGGGTCTTGCTTTGTAGTTCAGGCTGGCCCTTGGCTCACTATGTAGCCCAGGCAAGTCTGGAACTCAGCAATCCTCCTGCCTCTGCCTCCTGAGTGCTGGGATTACAGGTGTGAGTCACCACGCCCAGCATTGTATCTGGTTACCGGGATTGAACTCCAGACCTTGCACTTGCAAGGCAGGTGCCACTGAACTAAATCTCCGGCCCAATATCTATATATTTTGGCAAAGCAATTTTGTGTGTGTGTGTGTGTGTGTGTGCATTATGTTTTGATTGTGAGAGTTTTTTCTGGGATGTGGATACATCTTCCTGTTGTTTAATGGTGGTTGATTTCAAACAAGAAGAATTCTTAGAAAAAGATCATTACAACTTGTTAGCCCCCAAATTATCATCCACCTATACAAGATTTAATGGTGGTGTTAACCTGGTGTCTCAAGAATAATTATAGTCTAAAACAAGCCCTTAAAGTAGAAAGATGAAAAGAATTATATAGAGAGAAGGCTGTCATGAAATAGCAATTGCACAAGGAAGGGACTTTCATCGTGTTGAGTAAGTGCTTTACTATGGGATTCTTTTTTAAATTAAGGTACCTAGCAAGTTGGTTGAAAATAAAATATGTATGATTAGCAGGAAATATCTTAGCCCAGAATAGTTGGAAATGAGTAGAAAAAGGATAGAGAGGTGCCCCCTCCAAGTCATTACCAGCTTTAGTTCACAGCAAAGTTATTTCAAATACTTGCTTTGAAATACTGCTTTGAGGTCTGCTTTTAATTTGAACAGTTAAATATCATATTCATGCCAATGAATCCTTTTTCTTGTTTTAATATCATTAGGAAGAAAGCTTTCTTGGCCAGAGTGAATTGTGTAATTGCTTAAAAGAAGAAATATATAACACACATATCTAATAAAAGGCTTTAAAACAATTTCCTTATGTTGGCGAGGCACCTTAGTTTATATGATATGCTTTTAGTTTTTAAAACTAAATTACATTAAACTGTATGGAAAAAATCTCCAGAGTTAAGATTTCAGCAAATAAATAACCTCACACAGCCCTTTGGTGTTGAGCCTTTTCAGGTTGTGTCTGTTTTGAGTCACACAGTAATTTATAGGGATCTTTTATTTTGCTGATACAATTAGAGTAAGCCACGCTGCATATAAACCTGAAAAGTGGCTGAGAACAAGATTGGGGTCACCATAAAACTTTGGTCATAAAATTGATAACACAAGTGCTTTTGAAATTTGTTATGTTTCCCACCAACAAGAAAATACTTCTTTTCATTTAAAATAAAAAGTATTTTTCCCCCCCAACAGATTGCTTGGTTATGATACATGGAAGTTCCTACTGCATGTAACTAAAAAGAAATCACTCTGGCATTTTATCTGTTTGATGAGTGACTGGGGTTTCAATTGTGTTATGAGACACTAAGACACAGCAAGCTTAGCTGTCTTGTTGTCCAAAGTATTCCAACCCGTGTGCAGGGCGCCTCTGCCAATGCTTAGAAGTGGGTGATATTCTGGTTAAGAGAATTGACTGGAGTTAGTCAAATACAGGATGAAAATTTTACTTTACTTGTTTGTCTCTGCACATTTTTTTTTTTTTTACCTTTTAAAGTTTTAGTTTTTTCACTTGTGAACCAAGGGTGACCATATTCAGGTCCCACGGTGTTGATGTGGAGAGAAGTGTACACAGAGCATAGACTCACAACAGCTATTATTGGGTGAGTTTTTTGGTGAAGAATTGGGGAATTGATCATTTTTGAACATTCATAGCTTTTTTTTTCTGGTACTGGTGATCAAAGTCAGGGTCTTGCACTTGCCAGGCAGGCGTGGCACCACCGAGCTACATCCTGGCCGGATCACTGATAACTTTTGATTTTATGATGGATGGCTCAAGCCCAGACTTCTCTACAAAGATGTCTTGAGTAAAGATACCTGAGAGGTAAGGAAGCAGAACCTAAAATGTGACATTTAAAAACCTTTCAATTTTATCTTAACTTGTAGGCATTTGTTTGCATTTTACTCACTAAGGTAACCAAATTGTTTTATTATCAAAATCATTTTATTTCAAATTTTGTAATCTGATGCTCTGGTACCATCTTCATACCGGACTTTGCCTGCTTTCTGGCACATTACATGGCGTGGGAATGGCACTTCAGGGCAAGGGGAGAAAGACCAGACAAAAGTTCCATAGACTGCTTTCAAGTGTCATCGGTCAGGTGAGAGTGAGACTGCCTCTCTGACCAGCCCACCTCGCCACAAATTGAAACATATTCTAGGAAGGTTCTCATTTATGGATTATCCTCACCACTTCTTTTCTTTTTTTGAGACATGGTCTCGCTTTGTAATTCAGGCTGGCCTGAGCTCACTACATAGCCTAGGCAAGTCTCAGACTCAGCAATCCTCCTGTTTCTGCTTCCCCAGTGCTGGGATTATAGGTTTGAGCCACTAATCCTGGCATTTGTGGTATGTAGTACTGATTGCCGATGGGCATGAGCCACCACACCTGGTATTGTTGCATGTGGTTACTGGGATCAAGCCAGGTACCTTGTGCTTGCTAGGCAGGTGCTGGAACCACTGAGCTGAATCTCTGGCCCAATGCTCACCATTTTTTAATTCATTTTGACTAAGGAATGGGGTATAAGGGTATGAGGGATGGGTAGAAGTTTGAAAGAACACATTTTTGTGCTTTCTTTAAAAAGTTAAAGGGGATTTTAAGTACTATAGCATATGTTACTCTATTTTTGCTCCTTGTACATCCTTGTCAGCAAGAAAATACTACAATAGCTTTGATATTAGGAGACTTGCTCTACTGAGGATGAATCTTGTCCTCAGAGTCCTGAGGAATTTGTGTGTACATTTACAGATAATAAGGTTGATAAAAACATGCTTTGGAGGTCATGTGGAAAACTAGATTCTTTGCTTAGGATAGGCAATATTTCTTATGAATAAAAATCCATGGTAAAGAACAACCTTGGCTTGTATTGACTCTTAACTTTGGGCCATTCTGATAGGTTAAATCAATATTCAGCTTTAAGTAAAGCCCCCTAGATTACCCTGCTCAACAGCAGCCCTTTTAACTCCCATGAATAGATGAAAGGTGAGGAAATTGAAGGGGTAACATTTCATCCCGGACAAAGCCTAGTACAATGGATAGGAGAGACAGAGAGAATAAAGAGACAGAGACAGACTGAAGGTAAACACTGTGATGGTCTATTTATGATATAAGAGGAAAAATAAAATAAAAATGTAAAGCTATTTCCTACTGCTTACTGAAATTTTATTCAGTGAAGGTAATATTTATTTGTTTCTGGGGCCCATGAATTGGCCTTTCTGAGTTCACGGGGAGCCTACCATTTCATTTTGGTTGACTGTGTCCCAGACATGCAGTGATCAAAACCTCACCTTTCTGCTTTTTGAGAATTTTCCTCCTTAGCTGGGGCTTGCTTTTGCTAAAAGTCTGTCCAGGAAAAAGATGTGATCCTTCGTTCTTTCCCACCTCCGGCCTAAGATCATTAGCTTCACTGTCTGTGCCATGTCCATGTCAAAGTGAGCAATGATGAGGAAAGATGAGGTCATGGGACATTTCTTTACGTTTTCTGGATCTGGCAAATTACTGGAGCTGATGCTTCTGGATGACTCAGGCATATCTCAGAAGGGGCTGCTCCTCTTGCACACTCTAGGAAGCCTCCCAGAGGTTCCCTATCACTGGACCCTCTTCTCCTATGTCAGACCTTTGGCCCAGGAATATGCGGTTCTATTCTGGCTGGCCTCTGAAGACTCTTTCCATAGAAGTCAGGTACTTCTGGACTCTCTGTGGGGGCTGTTTTATTTCTCCAGGAATCCCCACTCTATAGAACCCAAGATGACCCTATCCCAATCTTTCCTAAGTAGTTCATTTTGAGCCCATGGTTCACAGCCATACAACTGTTTGTCTAAAATCTCTAGGTGACTCCAGTGAGGCAACAAGTCTCTAGATTTGTTACTTAACAGACCTTCTCCAGATCTCAGTCCACAGTTTTTTTTCCCCTTTCTTCACATTAGTCAGAAGCCTGTTCCCCTCTGTACCACCCACTGCCAGGAATATGTTTCATAGCTTCCTGGGTGGTCCCACTCACTCTCCCTTAATATTAAAGTACGTTATAATTAGATATAATAACTGGACTTGGCATACTAGAGCCTTCCAAAGGAACTTCCTCACTAATTTTATCTCAGAATCCTTACTCTGTTCTTAATCTAGTGGGTTTGTTTTCATTCTACTGGTGCATTCTGCACACAAGGAGAGTAGAATCTACCCTCTATGTAAAATATCTTGGTAACTCGGTTTTTTCTCTGCACCAGGAAGAATCTTTATTTTTGTCATATATAAATGTGGCTTAATTCAATTAGGAAGAATAAGTGAACTTTCCACAACACATAAAACTTCAAAAAATGATACAAATGGAAATCAACCAATAACAAATGTTGATGGGGCTATGAGGACAAAGGAACCCTTCTACACTGTTGGTGGGAACGTAGACTGGTGCAATTATGTGGAAATCAGTGTGGAGATTCCTCAAAAAAATTAAAACTAGAGGTTCCATTTGACTCAGCTATTTCATTTCTTTGTATTTTCCCAAAAGAATTAAAAGCATTACACCACAGCAATATATGCACACCCATATTTACAGTGGCACAGCTTGTAATAGCTGAATCTATGAACCAGCCCAAATATTCATCAATTGATGACTGGTCGAGAAAGATGTATACTTCTTAAAACAATAATGGAATACTACTCTGCCATAAAGAAGGATTAGCTTCAGACATTAAAAAGGATGGTTCTCGAGACTATACTTTCAAATAAAATAACTTGGATACACATGTTTGAATGCCATATTGTTTCTCTGGTTTGAGAGACTGAAAGTGAAAATGAGAGTGAAGAGATTGAGGCAAAAATTGTGGATTTCTTCCTATTCTGGGCAAGGAGGAGAGGTCGTCCCTATGTCTGGGACTGATTGAATGTTTGAGCTTTTACCTAACAGGAAAGACATCTTTGGAATGGTATTTCCTAGGTCACAGGCAAGAATCCACATAGATGACTAGATAGGGGCTATGTTTAAGAATGGCATCTTTTCCATAAAGAATAATAAATTTGAGTCATTTATACTCAAAAGGATGTACCTTGAGAACATACTTATAAGTGAAATAAATAGGACACAGATCTGTAAATACCATATCATTTCTCTGGTATGAGAAACTGAAGGAGCAAATGAGTTCTGAAAGGTATGATAGGAATTGTGAAATAGGAAAAAATGTTCAGAGACAAAAGGAGGGGTGGGGTAAGGAAGGAAGGGAAAGAAAAAACGAAACAAAGCTCATGTATATGGGGGCAGGGGTTGTAGGGAAAGCAGGGGAAAGGGGAAAATGAAAATCAAGATGTGTCATGTATGGGTACAAATCCTCAATGGTGAATGTGATCATAATGTGTGTATAAAATGTACTAATAAAATCAATGGTGCCTTTGAAATCCTGGTGGCCCCAGAGTCTACCCAAGGCTTGCGTTTTAGCTTTTTTAAAAAAATCTACTAATCTGACAGTCTAAATCCATTTCCCCAACTGAACTCTGACTTTCATGCTATAAGAAAATATCCCACAGAAGTGGGCCCTGTTTAATCATCTTCCTTCTAACCTTTATAAATTCGTGCAATGGCTATCTTATGTAACATACAGTAAAAATGTATTGTACACAGTTTCTATCAAATGTTAAAGAAAACATGGAAAAACAGAAGATGCAGAAATAGGAAGGGGGGGGGAAACTCTAATAATCCCCCAAATTACATATTCTGTGATTTCAAAAATATTTCAATATATATATACAGTTTGCTTCATTTATACCACTAGATTTTCCTAGTTCTTTGAAAAGGAAGTTTGATGCTATTATCTTTCTTTTTTGTTAGAGTCTTTTTTGTTTTTGCCTTGTATTCTAACATTTTGACCATTCCTTGAAGATCATGGCACACAGTGTACTGATGTTATTCCTTAGTTATGAAATTTTCCTTTAAAATTTCATCAAAATAAGACTTTTAAAAAACAATTTGCTTTATTAGTACTTAGTTGTGTTACATTGAAATAAAAATTTTTAAAAATTCTGAAAAAAATATACAAACATGTCCCCAAAATAAGTCAGTTTAACTTTGCTGGGCAGGTAATTCAGCACTTAGAATTGGATTTGATCATACAGACAAGCTTGCACAAAATCAGTCTGAAACTGTCCTGAAAAGAAAAGAACTTAAAACTGTGTCAAATTCACATGATGAATTTTTTTCTTTCAAGTTAGTATTTATATGGGTGGTGTCTGACCTTTGAGATCAGAAGCAAACACTTCCTATGTTACTTGTGACTGTATCGAACACAGAGTGGATATATACAATGTACCAGTAAAGGTAAAAATAAAGTAAAAAAAATGCGGACTTGCTTTAAAGATATAGTAGCAGGGATCCCTGTGTGGGCATCCATGGTGTATACTTTTGGGATCCAACAAGCCTGAACCTCCACTTTCTCTCCTTGATATTGTAGACAACACACACGGATCTCTAGGGCTGTTGTGCTGTTACAGCACAGTAAACTTCAAAGTGACGACAAAGACAATAATGTTATGACTCAGCAATTCCCCTTCTAAATGTGCACCCAGAAGAGCTGAAAGCATGATCTATACCTGTTATGCCATGGTGCTTCCCATGTGCCTCAGGGGCACACGTCAAGTGGGCAGGCCTGGAGGAGGAATGAAGACTCAGGCATCAGCTCAGAGCACAGTGCGATGCTGCCATTTGAGTTTGTCCCCTAGGGACCCAGGCATGTGTCCGAGGGAGAGAGGGCTGTGAGAAGGAACTGTAAGAGCCACCCTCACTACACTGTTGGAGTCACTGAAGATTCAGATGACCTGGATACTTGAAAGTCCAGTTGTCTCCTTTCTGGCAAAGCAGGCCTCCCTCCTCTTCTGTTGAGACTGGTACCTGCTACAGCTTGGTTTAGAGATAGTTTAAGAATTAAAAAAAAATGAGCAGGATAAAGTTGAAGTATACTTCCTAACTGTGACTGTTCATCTACCTGAACTAGTTTGCATTCCTTGCCTAGTGACCCCGGGTAATACTGCCTTTGTTAACATAGTAAGAGAACATACCATTGTCTTTGCAAAGGGCCAGACAGTTGTTCTCTGTAGGCTGATGGTGAATATGGAGATGCCACCAATAAAATGGGCTTCTGGGTTGATGTAATGACTGTATGCATCGGGATGGGAAAGGTCAGGTACAGTGTATAATCTCAAGAGGGAAGATGAGTACAGATCATAGCAAGTACTACAAGTACGGTAGTGGTCAGAGATGGTGACCCCAATAATCTTTGATGATGGAGGTTCTATAATTGACATGTGCAGTCTTATTAAAGTCCTTCTTGATCTGTAGGGCTTAAAAACTACAGATTTAACACACAGAGTCGTCACATTTAGGCAGCAAGTTACTATTCAAATTCCAGTTCTCAAGATAATTTCTGTGACCTACTACCCTTAAACAAAGAAGAATTTGGTATTTTTCAGGTCAGACCCTCTATAGATCTTAGCTTTCCTTCAAAGGGATTGTAGCTATTTATGAGTCACTGTGCACAAGAAAATGGCAAGATTCTGAATTCTCCACTTTTTTAAGGTTGGCATATCTCTGAGATTCCACTGGTGATAAGGCATTTAAGAGAGAGGAACCTCTACTTACTTCCAATTGGTACTTCTGTTAAAATGATCACTTTCCGGTGGTCAGGTGGCAGATGTAGACACTTAATTACTGATTTGTTTATTTAAACTCTCTACTGGCTAAATGAGTATAGGTGGGCTCATGGACATGGGCTCTGAGCTGAAGATAGTCCGTAAAGATACTAGGGTGGTACACTGGTCAGAACGGGAATTTCTAAGGGTTAGGGGAAGAAGGAATTTTGGGTCAAGCACAGGCCTTCATGAGCCCAATTAGTCCATTGATAATGGGAATATGTGATGTGATTCTTTCTTTAATGGGGATGTAAAATTGAGTAACTCTGTAAACTGGTTAGGATTAGGTTTCAATTGCCTGAGACTTTTTCAACATGTTCCAGTTAAAGCATAGCATGACTAAATGTTGACTACACTTTCTCCCAACCTCCCCCCCCCCATTTTCAGCATTCAGTGAGGAGGATCAGACAGCATTTTGATTACAAGTCAGTTCTATCAGATGCCCTACCTCCTGGAATGGGGTGGATGCCATGATTCTGCTACTATTAGAATCTACATCTATGGACTACCACTGCACCATCACTGTTAGAGTGAGTCCCTATCACTGTTTCTGAACAAGGGGTGGGGATAAGGCTAGGGAAACAGTGGATACTTGTGGAATTCTCTGACTTCTACCAGTAACCCTATTGCCCTGAAATGCAGAAAGCTTTAAGCAAGAGTAGACTGACCAGTTGAGAACTCAGTTTTAGCAACAGCTGAGAAACAACACTGGGGTTGTATTACTGTCCTACACGATGTTCTGGTGTAGTGAACATCACAGGATACAGTTTTGGCATATGTCAAATTCATGAAGGTGTTGTGTGATGATTCACTCTGATTATTAAAGGGAAAATCAGTTGAGTGATTTGTGATAGGGGATAAGAAGAATTTAGGGATCCTCTCAAATGATACCCAAGACTACCACATAAGATGGTAAAAGATGGGGCAGGATAGCACTGTGCCTGCCTAGCAAGTGCAAGGTCCTGAGTTCAATTCTGGGTGTGCATGCACATATATATGATAATGAAGAAGTGGGAAAACTTTATGGCAGAGAATAAGGATAGTCACCAAAACACATTTCCTTTCTCCTCCTGGACACACAGATAGACTGAATTCTCGACGTACTTTGCAGCTAGATCATGCTAGGTTAAATCACTTTAACTTTTCAGATTTATCTATTTTAGCAGCTCTCATTACCCCAACTAATTAAAAACCCCTTAAGAACTTAATTTCCCCCTGGGTCAGTGGAACACTTCAGAAGCCTGCCTGACTCTAGCCTTCATGCCTGAATTCTACCCAGGAGGGATGCTTTGTGGATGGCAGATCCAAACAGCGAGGTGCCGCCAGATGCAAACACAGGTGGACGAGGTTGAGCTGAGCTAGGTCTCTGAGTGGAGGAAACTACACAGGTGGGTGGCTCTATTGGATGCCTGGACACTCACATGTAGTTCACGTGTGACAGGTAGGTTGATGGCCAGTGAAAGTGGCCCTAGAGACCCCAGGGCCAAGTAGACAAGCTTTCTGTGTGTGCCCTTCATCTGCACCCAGTGAGGAGGAGTTGGTACTCGAAGGCTGAAGAAGAGGTGGGGAAAGGAAACAATCTCTATTCAGTGCACACATCCCTGGGGCTGCAGCCTGACTGGGGCCAAGGAGGTGAAAGAGCTTTAGATCAGCTATGACACTGGAACTTCCAGTTGGACTGGATTAGACTAGGCTATCTAAGTTCTAAAGCAACTAGAAAGTTCAGAAATGTGCCCAACATGTCATTCACAGGGTGAGAAAGTGAGATCCTAGAAAGCATGCAAGGATGTAACAATTGAAGAAAAATAAAAGCATTTCCTACATTCAACTCTCTTGTACATAACTTAACGTGGCAATATTGCTATACACCCCTTTTTATCTACTTTTCAGTCTTTGTTGCCAGATGAGCACTGAAAATAACTGGAGAGAATCCTGACATTAGATTTTATAATGGTGGGAATGATAAATTCATACTAGTGAAAAATCACTATTTCTTCCTGGCAGTTGATCTGAGAAGAGGGGCACTCTTGGTGGGAATGCTGACAGTAAGACGTGTGTCATTTATTCAGCATCTTACTTTCCGCCCCAGGAGTGACCTCCGTGATCTATGTCACACAGCACTGCTCACGCTGCTTGTGCTAATGCAGGTGGAAAAGTCTCTCACTGCCTGTGGTGATTTAGATTCAAGATCTACCCTCAAAGCCTCATGTGTTCACGGGTGGGGTTTTTGGAAAGTGGTTGGATCACGGGGGCTCTATAGTCATGGTAGACTAATCCGCTCACGAGTCCTTCACTGGACGTGCTATTGGGATAGGAGGGTTTGTTTAGGAGGGGTGGGTTTCTGGGCAGAGTGATGGGAAAAGTAGGTAAAGTCTTGTCCCCACTCGACCTTCACTCTGCTTCTTGGTGTCCCAGCTTAAGCAGCTGCCTCAGCCCTGCCCTTGCACCAGGTCATTTCTGCCTTGGAGCCAGGTTACCATAGACTGGATCCCCCCAAACCATGAACCAAAATAAATCTCTCTCCTCTTCAGTTGCAGGAGATCGTTATTTTGTTTCAGGCAACTGAAAGTAAATAATACACTGCCCTACTCAAACCAGTGCTTCTAGGATCCAGTTTCTTTCTCTCTTTTCTCAAACTGAAGAAAGCAATACCTATAAAGTCAGCACCCTCAAAGTGTATTGTACAGGATTCTGGCTCCATACGATATTTACAGATGCTATGTAGGAAGAAAATTGCCATGGTCCAATAGCCTGGGTAAGTCCATTTTAAATAAAGAGTAATATTTTTTTTCTCTGCCATAGGTCTTTTCAGAGCCTTTGATAGGCTGATGTGTGTGGTGGATCTCATGAAAGTGATACAGAGAACAGAATTCGCAGGCTTCTAAGTCCAGGGACTTTCTTTTCTTTCCTTTCCTTTTTTTTTTCTTTACTTCGGATTGTCTTGGAGAATTGAGTGCTCATCAGCCTATGCTTTGAGACCTGCTGGTCCATTTCATTTCCTCTTTTGCAAAAAAAGTCCCAAGTAATGAATTGATATGAATAAAAAGACAGAGACAGGGAAATTCTATTCATTTATCTGAAAGACCATTTGAAGAATTGTCTGTGTTAAAATTATGTGCTTTTTTTCCCCCTGGACCAGAGAGAGGAGGCAGACCATCTCTTGATAAAGTGAAGGCTGGTAAAACTGGGAAGCATGTTTCATCCATTGCCAGAGAGCTGTGGATTCCTTTGTGAGTCTTCTAATATATAACCTCTGTGCTAGTGAGCTTTTAAATGAATACTATGCCTTTGCTCTGTCAGATTCTTTGCTTCCCATCACAGACACTATCTTTAACCTGCCCATGAGGAAACGGGAAGCAGAGCTTGCAAGTAGTTTATTTTGTTATAATCAGAGCAAACCCTAAATTCACCTTGCTTTTAAAGTTGCTTTTATTAACCATTCCTTTGTAAATATGTGTTTCCATGTCCTTTTAGGAATGATTCTTTATACCATTTTGGGTCCTTATATTCATATTTTCTAGTGAGCTAAATTTCATGTTTTAAAAGCACCTGAACATAAATGGAGAAACAATCTCCCACTGAAATAATATAGGCTAGAAATATGAAATTGGTAATAACCTATCATAGCCAAGCAATACTAAACCACTTCACATTATTTATAAAGTAAGTCTGAACTCAGAGCCTATTTCTTCTGTGTTCCTAATAAGTTCTGTGGCCCTTGGCAAATTTCTTAACTTCTTTAGGCATCAGTTTCTTCAACTGTAAAATAAGAGGGCTGGAGACAATCTCCTCTAGGGACCTTTCAAGCTATAAAATTCTAACATTTTCACACTGTTTCGTTTCAGATTTCCACATTGAGCAGATTTCAATATGTATCTATCATTGTGATGCCCTGCAGAGGGATGGTTATGATTTCTGGAGCCACACAGCCACGCGAGGTTGGAACAGATGACCTCACTGGCAATCTCATACCGCATTATGTTAGAAAGGATGGGTGGGCACCATGTTTCTGGCCATTGATCACAATTATATTTGAGTGTTTGGAAATTTAAGTTTGTCACCTTTCTCCTATAGAGAGAAGTAAAAGGATAATCTAAAATTCAGATGGGATTTCAACCTGTGAATATCTTAAAATGCAACTAAGAACCAGATTACCAGAAAGCTGATACACACATTATACAGAAGAGGCCAACATTTGGGGAGCTGGGCTATTCAACACATGCTCATTCCATATATGAATCTACTGAGTACCTGAGATGTATACAAAATATAAATTGATTTTAAAGATTTGGTGCAGAAAAAGTAAAATGTCTTATTAGTAATTTTCAACATTTTGATTGCATATTGAAATAATACTGGGATATGTTAGTACACATAGTAGTAAATTAAAAATAAATAAAATTTATTATTTTTAAATAAAATCTTCACCTAAAATGGTATATTATTAAATTCATTACTCATTTCTTCTGCATTGTATGTACCTTTATTTATAGTATTTAGGTCCTGTAGGGAATGATTACTTCTCAGAGGTTTTCCCCAGGAATAGCTAATCTTTAGGTTTTGTGTCTGTAATGATCCTTAGGCAATCTTGGTTTTGGTGTACCAAGAGGGACAACTGATAAGAACAATCATATCACTGTGGCCAAAGTGATACAATCAGCATAGCATCAAACACAGTTTAGAAAATGACAAATTGCGGTAGTTATTAATTTATCACCTTAAACCATATGCACTAGACTAAAATCAAGGTTGAACCAATAAGTAGACTCTTATGTAAAAAGACCCTTTGATACAGCAAATTTACCCTTCGGATGAAGACTTAGGAGAAGTGTGTGGGGGGGGTACAGAGATAAAAGGAGAGAGAGAAGGGTTGGAAATGGGGCTAGAGGACACAGGATGATCACATATACTTTGGGACACTAATGAAGACAGGAGTAAAAGAGATAATGAAGGAACAAAAACAAGAACAGTCACTCAATAACAGCAGGAAAACTGGAAATTGTACTTACTCCCCTATAAAAATAAGAGTGATTGATACAGGAAAAATACTGAAATCAAACACACACAGGAAGAAGACAGGAAAGAGAAAAAATTGAAAACAAACAAACAACAATAAAACAAAAGCACCAACAATTGCATCAACAACTGCAACAACAATTAAGAAAAACAACAACAACAACAACAACAACAACAAAACAAACCCAAAACACTGAAAGGGCTGTTCGGAGCTTGACTGTGTTGACACTGGTAGATAGCATGGGCAGTGGCCTGTTACCAAAGCCGATTAGACACAGGGAGGCATCCTGAGATTCAGGCTGGATTTTGAGCCGAGCTGTCTGACCTCCTGTGGGCTTGAATCCTGTGAGGCTCTACGCAGTTTCAAGCTGGCCTTCCCAGAAGGAGTCTGGGGTTCTGTGCCAAGTGTTGTCCAACTCACTGAGGCTGTAGTCCACAGGCTTCGTTCACGCTCATAGTGGGCCTCAATTTTCGTGAACAAGTCTAGGAGAGGTTCTCCCTGCTGTTCACTGATGTTCCAACTCCTAACAGTGGCTTTTATGGCCCCAGTGCCTCTGCCACATGGATCTCAAATCTTTTTTATAGCTGCCCGCAGGTACTCCTGGGGTCCAGCCAGGTTGGGGGGCCAGAGCTGGGCCTCGAGGAGTGTTGGTCCCTGAGGCAATCTATTTGTCTCTTGATACTTTAAAAAATATGGCTCCTGGAAAATCTAAAATTACGTATCTGACTGATTGGATTTTAAATAGACAGCACTACTCTGTGAAATTCTGTGACGCTAATGGAAGGGAAATGGCTTTAGGCTATCAACACTGTATTCTTATTTATCCTGATTGAAAGATTAATCAATATAAGTATCATAATTCCTAACTTTTAAATAAATCCTACTCCATATTTTATGGTATTTTTCTCTGAATTAGAGTAATTTTTTTGCATCAATACAATGTGAAATAATAAAAATTTTTGCCTTGAAAAATTATGAAAGATCTGGCTTCTCAGATCGGTTCTAAAGTTACTTGACCTTTACTACAACTAAATATTTACTTTTAAGTAGTGAAAATATTAGAAAATAGTACTGTTGAAATTATAACTCAACAAAATAAAATAAAAAGTAAACGTTCTTGATTGTTTCAATTAGTTATGCTATGATTGATTTTATTTAACCAGAGAAAGACAAGTACAGTAGCTAGAAACTTCCAATAAAGGTCTTTTATTTAAGTCCACTCTTAGTTCAAAAGTCATGGTGTTCATTCTCTTGAAGACATTCATAACCTTATTTACTGGTGTGACTGTAGTAGTTCTTTTAAATGACAACAATGAAAACAAAAGGAAAGATAATTTAGAAGAAAAGCTCTTTCTGTCTACTTTCAAAGGTATAGCTGGGACAAGAGAGTGCCTTCAAGTTGAGAGGAGGTGGAACGGTTTAGGAATGAGAAGTCTGAGAAGAGACCACGAAGACTTTCTGTTCATGGCCTTTTTTTCTTTAAAATGCTCTCGGTGATGGATACATTTAAGTCCTGAGCCAGAGAGCACAGGCATTAATGTCAAGTAATAGAACAATTATCCTATTTGTTTGTTTTTCAGAATACTTCAAATGTACAATATCGAGCTTGAATAAAGTATCATTAGGTGACATTGTCTGACAGTTATATCTTGTTTGGAAAAAATTCTTTTTTTTTTGAGACAGGGTCTTGCTTTATACTTCAGGCTAGCCCTGAACTTACTATTTATTCTAGGCTGGCCTTGAACTCACAGCAATCCTCCTGCCTCTGCCTCTCAAATGTTGGGATTATAGACATGAGCTGCCATGCCCAACATTGTGGTGTGTGGTACCAGGGATTGAACTTAGAACCTTATGCTTGTGAGGCAGGCACTGGAAAACCACTGAGCTAAAACCTTGGCCGTGAAAGAAATGCTTAAACAGGAAGTTGAGGACCGGTGTTACTTATGTAAACAGTTAAATACAAGAACATTAAGACAGAGAAAGATTTAGGTGCTCCTAACTTTAGTGAAATTTGTTCCACAGTTCTGGGAGGAATGGGCCAATGTCATGTTTGTGCAGGAAAGATAGGCATAGTCATATTTGTTACCCAGTGCAGAGCTCAGAAACAAAAGCAAAATTTTGCCAAATACATCTGTTTGTGAACAAAATTGCTTGCAAATAAAAGCATCTGGCAACTGTATAGTACACCTCAGCCCCCAAGTTTTTGTCATGGGAAAGAACTTAAGGAAGAGAAAGGAATGAACACGCATTGAATATCTTTTGTGCACCAGTTACTATAGAAATGGATTGGAAGTCTTTGGGATGCTTAATTATTGCAATATTCCTATCTAGGGTGGACACCATAGTCTCCATTGACTGATGTGGAAACCAGGACTCCGGCACTCTCAAGAAGTAGAATAAATGGCTGCATTTGGTTCCAAGAGTGGTACAAGGAATCAGAAAGGGATTCAGATGGTTTGATGAGGTGACCACTTTGCCTTGCTGCGTCACCTGCTTTGTCTTCCAGAAAAAATGTGAGAGGAAGATCATGGCATGGAAAAGAAGAATGAAGATGTGGAAGTTATTTCACACACGAAGAAATATTGGGGAGGAAAAAGAGGTCAGATCCATTCTCTTACATCTGTTTCAAAACTGAAAAGTCAATTTTTAATTATATGGGTAAGTTTCCCTAGGGGCAGCCTATCAAAAATGCTGAGTTCAGGATTGGTGATTCTATATGGAGAGAGGCCCAGATTTATTACGATAAACTCCTGACATAAGATAGAGCCTGGAAGTGCTGCCTCCAGCCTGGCCTGATGCTGATGTGAGCCATGTAAAGTGTGATCTCTCTGGACAATAAATAAATAGCTCGAGGGTAACATAGTTCAAAGTGTCTGCCATATAATCAGGGCATGATAGCATGTGGGAAATCATGTGTCTCTCGCCATCTGCTGACATCTCCATCCATTTAGGGGAGCAAATCTGCTCAGGTCATAAAACATCCTTGAGACTCTGCTGAGAACTCTTTTAGGCCGTGTGATAACATGGATCCTAAACCCAGTGCCTGATTCATGCTTTTCCAAACAACTTATCTCTGATTGCTAACCATTTATTAAACATTATTCCCCATGCTTGCCTATCTTGTTCAGCTGCCTTAAGTCCTCTTTGGAACAAGGCAAGGTTTAAATAAACAAGCTGGCTTCATTCATTCTTAAACATGTTCTCTTGCCAGGAAGGTATTTTTCTGCATGTTCAAAAAATATGAGATGGCTAAATGGCAAGGTATTCTTAAATGTACAAGTCTATGTGGATTTCCTTCTTGAATGAAATAAATTTTGCTTTTTACTATCTTATCAGCATGATTCCACAGTATTCCCCAAGCATCAGAAATCACATCCAATAAGGCAGTATCAGTGAAGAAAGACAGTTAGAGGAGAGATGGCACATCGGGACACCCATCTCTGTTCAGATGTTGGACACAAATATTGACATAAAATCCCTGCACGAGGCACCAGATTTTCGAATTCTGCTGATCACAACAGGTTCATAGCCAACACACTCAAGTTCAGATGGAGGACAGAACGACGCTGGGAGGTAGGGGGGGGGTAGGAGCATCCCTTCCAAGCACAGACTTCTTTTTTATCCCCTCTTGTGACTGAGAAGATTAAACACAGCAGTGCCAGGCAAAAAAGCTGGAGACATTTCATGGTATTTGTGGCAGGACAGAGCATGTGAGGAAAAAAGCTGCTGGAGTCTGCTGTATGGCCGCACCTGGGGAAGGTTGTACCTCTGAAGACTGGACGGGTTGCATAGTAACCTGCCTGCTTCTGTCCCACTTCGCTCACCTGCCTTTGCAGTGTGCTTGCCTCGCTCCTTAACTGAGGAAGTGTAAGACTCCAGGGGGCCTTGAAAACTGCCAGCAAAGTAAAGCTGAAGGAGTTGTTTCCCTGAAGATACCTGCCCTGAGGGGGTTAACAAGGAAGTGACAAAGTGCAATGAGGGTGCCCGGCGTGAGTGCAATTGTTACTTAGCGATACCCCAACTTCCCTGTCATTCAACAAAACTACTTAACACACAGCCTGGTGAACATGGGTTATAAACGTCATTTGTCAAATAGCTATAAAATAGTTATAAAATAGCTATTCATAATTTATTAAGAAAAATTTATACTTCATAATAAACTGTTATATATTTTTAGACATCTGGTTTTATTCACAGATCCAACAAATATCTTTGATAGCTCAAAAAATAAGTGGTCGAGTAAATTTCTAGCGCTCAAATGCAAATAAAGATGCAAATATCCATCATGTTAGTACAAGTGATAGACATAAATAGTAGAAAAAAGGTAAACTAATGTCTCAAAATGTCTAACATTCCTTTCTGGACAAAGGAATGGAAAATCTGTAAAACAGTTATATGGTAATTAATTCTAATTAATGCTAACTTTTTAATATTCTAAAGTATGATTAAAATATTGCTTCTTGCATGTGTTACAGTACTTTCAGTTTTTGACCTTTAAGTTTGAGTTAAGAGAACAGAATTAAGTTTGGAAATGAGATAGTCCTTCATTTGTTCCCTGAAAACAAGAAATTATACTTTTGGCTTTCATTGCTATAAATAAATTACTCATTTGGGGTTTGTTTCACTAAAATGAAGGGTTTATGCAGTCGGTCACACATAAAAATTGATATTGTCCCCACTTAGTTTGGGAGCTGCTTGCAAGGAAACTGTAGGAATAGTCAGTTTTCACTGTCGTTACAGAAAACTGCAGTCAGAAGAACAGGAAAAGGAGTAGAAATCAAGTGGAAGAAAAGCCAAGTGTACAGTGCCGTAGAGCAGCACGCTGGCTTTGAAGGAGACACAGGACAAGGACCCCTGACAAACACAGGTCAGAGACGATTCCGACCTTCCGGAGCTATTCTGGCCCTGGTGTATCACACTGACTTACAAAGTGTGATTTCTCAAACTTTGGGCTTGAAGTGATGACACACTAACCAAAAAAGGAAACAACACAAATGAATACAATATTATAAAAATATCCTTAAACCTTAAAAACGGGACTACATAGCAGGAAGAGCTGGGAGTCAAATGGGTGATTGGAAAGTCTCCTTCCACTGCGTATTCCACTTACCCTGGCCCCGTGAGTGCTTCTGAGGGCAGCCTCACTATGCGCACCTCGGGGTAACGGATGCTTGGGTGCTTTGAGTCACTTAGCTTAATAGAGCAAAAACTAACGTTTAAGAAGCTCCAAACTTAGAGTGTACACGGTGCATGTGTATTTGCAAATCTATATATATAGTGTGCTTTCACGCATACACACTCCCATGTACATAGATATGAGATCTGAACTATTTTCTTTTTAATAATAGGTGCTTTACAGAGAAGGCTTAGCTCCTCGAAAAGAAGTGAGGCCCATCTTCATAAACCCCGAGGAAATCCCCGGGGCGGAGGGAGTCACGGAGGTGAAGCAAACAAGCGGGAGGAGAGGGGTGTGGATGTTCGTGATTTCTGGCGAGACCAGTGCTGCAGTAAAGATGAGATTCTCCGTCCCTTCCCCTTCCCTCTCCAGGATTCTGAGCGGAGGGCTCCGGAAAACAGCGTCTAGTTATTAGTAGCTTTTTTTTTGTTGCTGTTCCTCTGTGCATAGATTCCCACTACCAGTCTGTGATAGATTTCCTAAATCTAAAGCTATAACATAATCACACATAGTCTCAGCGTACACAGTAAACTCTTAAGGTTAATGTGCAGCTCCTTAATAAAAGTCAAACAACATTTTCTTCCTAAGTAGGCAAAAGGGAAGAAGGCAAAGGAAAAATTGAAGATAAGGAAAAACACAGAAACAGAGCTTGTGTATACGAGGCGAGGGGTTGAAGGGAGGTATCATGTACAGGAACAAATTTTCAATGATGAATGTGATCATGATATATACCTAAAATGAGCCAACAAAATGAGTAAAGTGAAAAAATGAAAAGAAAATGGGAAAAAGTGAAAAACAGTCATTTGAACTAGCCCTATCCGTAGAAATTTCTAAATTTGCATATTTTACACTATTTTAACATAATTTTACATGTATCTAAAAATTGACTGTATTATAAGTTCTTATGATAACTTCAGACAATAATATTAATAAGGAATAAAATATACCATTGAATATAATTATTAGGTTAGAGATTAAAGATATATTTAAAATGTAAATTAAGTATACACTTCAAAAAGGGCAGCATCACAAAAAAGGTTTTCAATTTTTAACTATCATCAAAATTTTTCATTCATTTGAAAACCTTCAGAATAGGAAATTTAAATTCATTCATTTAAATTTAAAGTCATTCATTGAGAATGATCTTTTGAGTTCCTACCATGCCCCAGATTCTGGTCTCAGAGTCTATGTATTCTGGGACAATCACTAGGTCCAGCTTCCTGGGGTTATATTCTAGTAGAGGAGACAAACTATAAGCAAGTGAAAGATTGGTAGCTAATATATTTGCATCATTCACAAGACCCATGAAGATAAACTCACTGAGGCATCCTGAATAGCAGCGAGTAAGGTGGTAGCTATTTTATAGAAGTCAAACAGGACTTCTCTGTGAACACACAGGGTCATGACAATGATCCTAATACCAAGTAGAAGTTTAGCAGAAGAAACGGCAAGAGCCAAAGCTACAGAGGAGAGAAACTTCCAGTGGCCCTCACAGAGCGAGGCCAGACTTGGTGTTGAGTATGAGGTGAGAGCGAGGCCAGACTTGATTTTGAGTATGAGGTGAGGTGACTCTTTTTTTTAATTGAATTCTTTATTGGTACATTTTATATACAGCTCACAATCATACTCAACATTGGGAAATTTGTACCAGTATATGACATGAGTTAATTCTCATTTTTATCTGTATCCCTACCCACCCACAAACCCCCCACCCCTTATATACATGCTATTTCCTTTTCTTTCCAAATCATATTTATTCTTTCCCCTCATTACATTCCCCCACCACATTCCCTTTGAATATTTCCTATTTTACAAAATCTATCATAGCCGGGCGTGGTGGCTC
This sequence comes from Thryonomys swinderianus, assembly GCA_004025085.1. Lineage (NCBI taxonomy): Eukaryota > Metazoa > Chordata > Mammalia > Rodentia > Thryonomyidae > Thryonomys > Thryonomys swinderianus. The sequence goes on along the minus strand of PVIC010000777.1, from coordinate 45,705 downwards.
ACGCCTGTCATCCCAGCACTCGGGAGGCAGAGACAGGAGGATTGCTGAGTTCAAGGCTTGCCTGGGCTACATAGTGAGCTCAGAGCCAGTTTGAACTACAAAGCGAGACCCTGTCTCAAAAAAAAAAAAAAAATCTATCATAGAGGTGACTCTTAACTGCTGCGATGCGTGATGATAAATAACAATAAGGCCACATGATGAGCAAAGTTCAGTGGTTAAAATATTTGTAAATGACATTCCTCTTCTTTTGGTTTTACACTTTAAAAGACTTTTTCTTGAATACATTCTGCTCCTGATAATAATGCTCTGTATGTGTGTAAGTATTTGTGTATGTAATGTGTGAGTGTGTGGGTATGTGCGTATATATGTGTGCATCTCTCTCTGGACATAGCCATGAAGGCATGTGTGCTTGTATATGCACACACACATGTATGTGAGTATGTGCCACTGCAAGGTAAGAAGCAGAAGGGCATAGTAGGCTTCGGTGGGCTCATGTCCTAGGTTTGCGACTTTTGAGGGGTTATTTAACATTTTTCTGCCGCAACTGCCCTTCTGTGCAAGTACTAAAGTCCTTACTTTGGAGTAAATAAATCACTTAACATTAAGTGTTATGGAAGCACATCTTTTACAGATTTCCTCAACAAATGGGATTGAATCCAAATTGAATAAAATTTGTTGTTGCAAGTAATGCTAATTTACTTTCATATAAGCAAAACCAATCATCAAAAGGCCTGACTTGATATTTTTTCATTGGTCACTCATGTTCATTTACTTGGCAAGCTTGTTAGGATTTTCATTTCATTTTGGAAGCTTTCTAACTTAAAGAGAAAAACCTATTCTACTTCTGAATGAGGACAATGAAATGTTTCTGTCTGGATGAAGGGGGAATGGTCAGCCACAAATATCTTCTGGAGGTTAAGGGTACATTAAGCGTCACTCCACTTGAGGGAGCTCTAAGATTTCTCCAAAACCCCAGTTTTAGAGTCTCGCCCTAGGCCAGGCACCCAAGTTCTGGGTGAGGTTGGTTTACGTGAATTGCAAATGAAAAATGTAAAATGGTCAAAGTAAAGTTTGGGGGGAAAAAAGTGTGGGCAGTAAAACTGATAATTATTTTACTGTTTTCCAGTAAAATTAAATTATGTATTTAATTGAGGGAAATAGAAACACTTTTTTGAGTACTTCAAATATCTCAGTTGGAAGCATCGAAATTAGCATAAAGTGAAATATTTATGGGAACTTAATACTGTTTAAGACTCATTTTCTCTTTGCCTTAAGACAAGAAGTCAAATTAACCATTTCTAATTAAAGAGTTGGGAACAAAGTTTATAGTGTAAGACCAGAAGTACAAGCTGAATGGGAATACCTCCAATGTAAAGTGTGAAAAAGTCTTTTGACTTAAAGGTCAAGTATGGGACATGTAAAACAATTCCTATAGAATGAGAGAAACAAATCAGAGTGAGTTTAAAAGACATGTAGGCTTATTACATTCTTTTTCTTCCAAGAGAAGAGTCTTAAACCTGGACCTGGAAATGACCCCTTGTCTCTACGTGCGTGAGTGAGCTGTGAGAGGCACATGCACACAACGTCCAGAAAGAGCTGCAGTGGCTTGACATGTGACTCTTGGGGATTCTGGTCCCAAACAACCATCTGGTAACAACACCAAGAACAGAAGTGATTCCCAAGTGCCAACAAAGACAGTCCTGGAGCTTGCAGGCCACACTTAGTCTTCTTATTTCTGAATCACTCTGTAGACACCTAGTGATTTGATTAAAATATCAATTTTATGCACATATTTTAATTTTAATTGCACCAGGAGTGATTGGATTAAAAGCATCTGAACATGTGGCCCATAAGTCATTACAGGCTGAGTCACCTAAAGACGAAAACAGAACCATTAAGACGCCATCCAGAAGAAAAAGAAAATATTGCATTTGAATGTACTTCCAAGTGAGAGTTATAATTAAAATAGAACCATGTGATTAGGAGAAAATTAGAAAGGATATTGTGCTGCCTGCATATTCCTTATATGTTTAGATCTTAAATTTCATAATTTGTTCATCTTAACTTGGCTTTAAACATTTTGCACAAAGATTCACACTAATCTTTTCCTTCATAGCTCATGAAATCCCCTCCAATTGTTTTTTAAATTAATTAACACATAATATTTTTACCTGGATGGAATATTGCACCATTAAGCTTCTTTTGTGTGCACTTCCATTTTCTTTTCAGCATTAATTTGATTTGGACTGAAGTGAATGGATCTGTTGTTCCACTTGAGAAGAGAAGCTGGCATATCTTGCAGATGATTCTTAATCATGGGTTGGTGTTTTTAAAAACATAATTTTTATTTTTTCATGGTGGATTTGTTTCTTTTTGCTTTAAGTCTAAGTTTGCTCTTGTTCTCTCTCTCTTCTACTAAGTGATCTTAAAGAGCTTCTTTTCCTTTCTTAAAGATTAAATAGGAAGATATGCCAGTGCAGGAAGTTTAATGCTTCTGAATTCTCTATTAATAAAGAAATTAGGGATGATTTTAATGGTATTTAACATACAGGGTTTAATACATGCTCACAGAGGCTTTTTGTCTGGCAAGGGAGTGGAAAAGAGCCAGGCCTCTTTTTTCTTTGAGAATTTTCTCTGTCTGTGATGGCTACACAGACAAGCCTGTGTACAGTCTGTTTATGCAATAGCCAGCATCCCTTAGTGAGTCCTCTATGTCTGTGGAGATGTCATCAACAGGACAGAGAGGACTTTGCTCTTGTATGTGTTGAGTTGATCTTTTAATTTTAGACTCTTAAGAATACTCTGAGTGAAAACGTGCAGAAACAGAAATACCTTAGGCTACTTAACTCCTGCTCTAATTTGGGGCTGCAGGGCTCCCTTTGTGCCAAAAAGAAAGCACATTTTCTTCAACTGCGGTATTTGCAATTAGTAGGAACATTGTCACCCTCACATTGTTGTGACCATAAGGCGAAGTGGCAGAGGAAATTGCATCAGCCAATTAATCGCCACTATAGTGTTCAAAGGATATGGAAGATAGAATTTAATTATGAAACAGATGACAGTACTCAATCTTAATTGTCATGCCAGGATCCAACTCACTGGCCTGTTAATCACCAGGCAAGAGAAAGAATAACAGAGTACCTTACGTCATCAAGGGCAAAATGCCTCAGGCTATGATTACACTATTTCTTAATAATCCTAATTAGGACCACCAGTGACAAAAGCACATAGAAACCTCTCCGTTTTCAGTAACATTAAATACTGAAATATTTACTTAGCTTCTCCGATTACAGACAGTTGAATTTTACTTATTCATAATCAGTTCTTTCACTAAGAAATCCTTACGTGGGACTCTAGAGTTTATTCAATTCTCAGAAGTGTTCTCAGAGTTACAATTCCTTTTACATAAAAAATTTACCACACTTATTAGTAAGCCAATGATATCAGGGGACATAAAGACCTATAAAAGCTTCCCAACTGGCAACAGCTAAAGAGTTGTAACAGCCAAGCCGACTTAACCACTTATTCCAAATGCCTAACCACTCTAGAGAGAAAATAATTCCCTGGGCCTCCAGTTCTTCATCTTGTTTTGCTTTTCTGCAAACTCTTTCAAAAATAATAAGCAAAATGTTTCATTTCCTGTATCCCAGGGAAACATTTTAGAGTTTTTAGAGGCACAATAGCCCACAGGCTCACCACCACTGTGGATACCAACTTATTTTGGACAACTAATTAATTTCTAACTAATGTGGGGACCAGAAGCAGATAATAAGAGACCTGGTATGTGAACTAGAAAAACATAGGGCTTAGAGTCAAAATGATTCATAGGTCTTCCTTTGTCACTGCTTTTTGTACCTGCTTATACTTCTTCCTTTAACACTTCATCTCTTTGGCTGAGCCTGACTTAAGTTTTGGATTGTGGATGGAGCTCAAAGGCTGTTGTATAAATTAAGCAGCAGGGCATCTGGCAAACTTGGACATGCCACACGCTCAGTAGCCAGCATCCCATGACATTGGAGTGACAGCATTGGAATGAAAAAGAACTAAACTTCATTGAATACCTAGGCCCATCACTTTTGTTAATGCCTTACATGAAAGGCATAATTTCCTTCATGTGACAGAGAAGGAAACAGTCTGGGAAAGAATCATTAACATGTCTACAAATCACAAAACTGTGTAGTCGCTAAAGTTGGGATGGAAATCCAGATATGTCTGGCCCTGGGAACAAGTTTTCTTCTACTCTTCGAGTTTGGAATCAAGGTGAATGGAGCCTCATTCTATAGCAGATTCACCTTCTTGGTCTTAGGAATCTGCAGAGATAAGTAATGGTTTAAAAATATGTCCATGTTCCAATCTCTAGAACCAGTGTTAATCTCACTCATCAAAAGGGGCTTTGCAGATTTGATTAAGATACTGATAGTGAGTTAGAGAAAGATTATCTTGGATCATCTAACTTCAACCACACAGAAAATGTAAAAGTGGAGGCAAGAAATCAGGGAAGATGAGGTACAAGCTCAAGACAAAGAGATCTAGAGATATTAACCTGTTGGTTTTGTAAATGGAAGAAAGGCCATTACCTGAGGAATGCAGGTAACCTCTATAAGCTGGAAATGGCAAAGGAATGCATTTTCCTCTAAGGAATCTATAAAGAACATAAGCCTACTTGTGGGTTAATTTTAGCTCAGCAAGACCTACAGTTGTAAGATTTGGATTGTTTTAAGCCAGTAAATGTAGAAACCTGCCATTGTACCAGAGCACTGAGCTACAGCTAAAGGACCTCTGTCTTTTCTAGAGGTTTCAAACTTCATACCTGTTCTTATGTAGGGTAGCTAAAGTAGTGTCCTTCACTCAGGAGGTGGGATGGCTTGTGGGCATGCTGATGGGTGGAGAGTACTGAGTCTGAGAACTGCAGTGGGAACCAGAAGCCACAGAGATGTAAATTCTGTAAGAAACTTGGCTGAGGCCTTAGTCCGTGGGATATAGGAGGAACTATAGGAACTGGGTGCTTGCTTCTGATGTAGTGCTAGAGAGTGAGGAGGGGGTTGGGGTGAAGGGTGTGGTGCCAGTGGGGGTGGGGTGGGTGGGTGGGTGGTGGGGGCTACAGTCTAGAACCCTGACAAAGACTTGGGAAATATTTGTGTTCCAAAAGGTAAAAGAGTGATCTCAAGAGCTATAAAGCATATCAATCTCCAAATTAAATCAATACTCATGTACTAATATACAATATATGGTACTGAGGAAACTGACTACAAATTGAAAATGTACGTGGTGATAATGACCATACAGGATGATAATTTCTTATCTAAAATCCCTGGTATCAGAAACGTTTTGGGTCAAAAAAAGTTTTTTTGACTATTTACATATGCATAATACAATATTTTAGGGATAGACCCAGGTCTAAATACAGAATTCACTGTGCCTTATATACACCTCATGAAATTAAAGATAGCCAGTTGTAGTGGATCACGCCTGTAATGCCAGCAGGAGGCAGAGACAGGAGGATTGCTGAATTTGAGGCTTGCCTGGGCTACATAGTGAGTTCAGAGCCAGCCTGAACTATAAAGAGAGACTCTGTCTCAAAAAAAAAAGTTAAAGATAATCTTATTTTTAATTATTTTGTGCCTGAAACAGTTTCATGATGTTGAACTTTCCACTTGTATTATTTCAGGGCTCAAAGTTTCAGAGTTTGAAGTATTGTAGATTTTAGATTTTTGGCTTAGGCGTACCCACTTGTGTACAGGAGTTGAGCTATTGCCAAGCCCTAATGAATTCCCTTTCACATTCACTGCTAGGGTCTGGGAGACATAGTCGAATGGGTGGAAGTTCCCCCCATCATATGTTCTTTACCTTGTTTGCCCAATTAAACTTCAGAAGAGGGAGTGAAGTGAAATACAGTGAGAAATCTAGTAGGTAGAGCAATCTATGCACTTTGAAGCTTGAGGATTTTTTTGTTTGTTACCGTTGTTTTACATGCTGAGGGTTGAACCTGGAACTTTGTGCATGCTAAGCACTTGCTCTACACTGCGAGGCACCTGTATTCTCCAAGTGGCTCTGCTTTAAGGTGAAAGGTATCAGTGGTTTCCAGAATTGCACGTAGGTGGCCTACAAGGCCTCACTGTTATCTTATGAATGCCACAAGGTCACATTTCTTCCTATTTGATTCTGAAAGGCACAAAATACTCCAAAATCCTTAATTAGTTTCACAGTGATTGACTGCATAATAATGAGGGTTGTGGGATTTCATCGTCTCCTCTTTCTTCTTCAAAGGCCGAATGTTTTTAAAGAATGTATTTGTAGTCCTAAACAATTTCTGAACATAACAAGGATAACGAATCTGTATACCTAATTTGTAAAAGAATTTCGACCATGAGGAGGACGAACCAAATGCGCTCCTTCGGTCTGCAGGAAGGAGGTGGGATGCTGTGGGAAGTCGCAGGAAGGGTCTAGAAGTAGAATCGTCCCCTTGTCATACACGTCCCCAAACTCTCCTTGTGAACATAGTTAAGTTGCACAACCTCAGTGTCTGGGGTTTCCTCTTTCAAGAAAGCAAAGCAGCTGATTAGAAAAGATGATGATCACTCACATCCCATCCTGAGTTAATAGTTTGTTTTTATAAGATATGAGGATGCACTTTTCCACTCAAATTTTCCCATCGAATGGGCTACTGAATAAAATCTAAGCTGATTAAAAAATAATCTGAAGAGTTTTCACTTTATTTTAGTATAATCCCTAGTTTAGTGCAGGAGAGGATTAGGGCAGAACTGGGACTTTACATGTTTCTTGCTATTTATATCTGGAGTATTTTGAACAGTGTCTGTCCTTGGGATGAAAATCTGCATTTATTTACTTGTTAGCTATGCAGTTTTAGGAGTTATTGAACCTCAGTACTACTAAGTCTTCATCTACAATATGGGAAAATTGTATCCTATAGTATCGCCATGAATACTTGAGTGTACAAGATGGACAGCATATGTCTTGATGGATAGACATAGGACATATAAGGTGGACGGTGTATGGCTAGAATAGGGCTCATGTCTTGTCTATAGCAACAGTATTAATGTCGTCAAACCCAAAGGATACATGGCTTTGGCTCTCAGAGACTCCAAGGGGTGATCTAAGCTCGCCACAGTCTCTCTTATAAACATAAAGCCCAGAGTCATTTATGCCCCAGAGTAGTTGAACAGAAATCCAGCCGTATTAAGGCATGATTATCAAACTTTTCACTGGACAACTCCTTGAAAGATTCACGACCTTGCAATATTGACTTTTTGGCTAGATACTTTGTTGTGGGTGTCCCATGCTTTGTATGATATTCTTTTTTTCTTTTTTGAGACAGGGTCTTGCTTTGTAGTTCAGACTGGCCCTGAGCTCACTATGTAGCCCAAGCAAGTCTCGAACTCAGCAATCCTCCTGCCTCTACCTCCTGAGTGCTGGGATTACAGGTTTGAGCCGCCAAGCCCGGCATCTGTGGTATGAGATACTGATTGCCAGTGGGCGTGCCACGCCCAGTATTGTTCTATGTGGTTACCAGGAATTGAACCAGGGACCTTGCGCTTGTGAGGCAGGAACTGGAACCACTGAGCCAAATCTCTGGCCCCACTTTGTATGATATTTACCAGTGTCCCTAGGCCCCCAGCTTCTACTGACCAGATAAGGCAAAACATGCCTCAAGGTGTTGCCAAATATTCCCTAAGGGCTAAGTCTCTTTCTTGGTGAGAACCACTATATTAAAATTATGATTTTGCCAGGCATGGTGGCCCATGCCTGTAATCCCAGCACTCAGGAGGCAGAGACAGGAAGATTGCTGAGTTTGAGGCTTGTCTGGGCTACATAGTGAGCTCAGGGCCAGCTTGAACTATAAACTGACACCCTGTTTCAAACAAACAAACAAACAATAAAATTATGATTTAAAGAATACAGAGCACTAGACTAAAATGTAATATTGTGAGATTTTTCTATTCACAAAGACTAAAATTTTCAAAGAGGGTGCTTAAAATTTTGTCTTTGGAAGCTTGGACTATATTTCTAGCTATACAGGTGATTTATTAACTTCCCAAAGTTTAAATTCTCTCATTCAAGAAATAGGGATAAAAATTTTACAAGTCATACAAGGTCTCTGTAAAGATTAAATGAGATAGTGTCATGCTATGGGTCCACATAAGTGCTTAGTAAATGCTGCTAATTGTTCTTTCTTTCTTGTTTATCACTGCTATCATTACTGTCACGCATGAATCTTATGCTGCAGGCTAGTATTCCTCAGGAATAAAACATAGATTTAAAATATATAATTATTTGGATAAGTATACTTTACTTCTTTATAGGATTTCATTTACTGTTCATATTTTCATTTCATTTATAGCTTTTTGGAAAAAAATTCATAAAATATCCATTTTTTTCTTTTGACTCATTCCTTTGGTAGTAATGATTATATTGGACACAGTTAAATACGCATATCATCCCGTGACGCCCACAGGGAACCCAGTGCAGCATACTCCACTAAAACCAGAACGCAAGGTTAATGGAAATTAACAAATCATGTTAATGGAAAAGACAAATCATCCCATAGCTCACTAATTAGTTTTTTAAGAATTAAATCACCAAGAGCTGCACATTCTACAAATAATTACAAAAAAGAATAAAATAAGAATCTCATTAAACTATTTAAACAAAATACTGGATTTATAAAACTCCTAAGTTCCACATTAGAGCACACAAGCAGGTTCCCCAGAAGGAGGGATAATGTTAGGAAGCTTCCGTTTTTCTCAAATCCTAATTTTATTAGCAGCAAAGTCATTAATTTTTGTGACAACAAATTCTTCAAGGAGAAATAAATACCAAGCCAGAGCACTGTGAATACAGCAGTTAAAGAGAGGGTGATGGAAACAGATCAAGGGAGTCTTAAGAGCAATTTCTCTCTTTCGCTATGAAACTATGTCCTTAAATCAGGTTCATTTTTAAAAGGGTTTCTAAACAAATCCCCACTATTCAAAAAACAAAAAGTAGTATCAAAAAGCTAAACAAAAGGGAAACAAAGCTTACGTGTATGGGGTGGAGGGTTGTAGGGTGGGTGGGGGAATGGGAAAAAATGAGAATTAAATTGTGTCATGTACGGGTACAAATTCTCAATATTGTGTGTGGTCATGGTGCGTCTACATAATGTACCAATACAGATTCAAATTAAAAAAAGACTTGCAGATAAGTCAACTGGAAATGAAAGTGGGAAACATTATTTTTCCAGGTACTTAAAGAGAGTATAGGGGTTGAGAGAAAAAGAAATTGCTAAAATAGTGTATCCAGTGTGTGTGTGTGTGTGTGTAAGAGAGAGAGTGAGAGAGAGACAAAGAGATTAAGAGGAAGAGGATGTATTTTCCAGGGCAAAGAATTTCATTATCAAGAAATTATAGAAAAAATCTAATGATCATGGGATTAATCAGGATAATGCTCAAATAATAAAAACAGCAATTATGTTGGCCTAGCTTAATTTTATTTCACCATTTGCAATTTATAAATCAAGGTTATGTGGAATCAGACAGACTTTGATTTAATTTATAAAATCATTAGTCACAAATTTTTCCACCTTAAGCTTTTCACCCTCGCTGAATCTCAATGTTCTCATCTGTATAACTAATCTGTATATATATATATATAACACTTACATCTTATAAATATTGAGTGGTTTAAGTGAGATAAAGGGCACTGAAGCCTTAGCATTGATCTTGGCACCAGGAGGTGATTTTGATTGTACAGATATTGGAATCATCAAAAGAAAAACTTTTATGTTAAGCTCAATTTAATGGATTCATTTGGAAGTTTTTAATTAAAAAAGTTTATGTAGCAGCATCCCAGCCAAAATAAAAAAGAATTATCTTTGATGTGTATGACAAATAGAAAAATAGGGACTTAACATACTTATATCTAATTCAAGCATTCTGATTCATATGCAGGGGTAATTTTTATATCTGTATCAATCACTTTTATAAGATGGCATGATCACATTCTTAGAGTAGGGAAAAGCTGGCCCTGAAGGATGTTCACTGGATTGTCAGAGTTTGGTCATTGGGCATCATGTGTTTAAAGCTATATATTTCCCTTTATTAAAATATCCCATCAACAGTTCCATCTAAAAAAAGTCATTTTAAGATTTATTTCTCTTATAAGGAGTTTTATAGAAAATGTGGTTTGCGTTCTCATTCCTGTTTTTAATGCTACAATGGAAAAAGTTATTTTAGTTTTATTGAAAATGCTACCAGCTAAAAGAAAGGCAAGTCAAGAACCTACTACCAAGATAAAGTATACTTGATGTATTTATATATGGTTTCTTATATGAAATGAATCTAGCAGGTTTGAGCCTTATTTTTGTAGACAAGAAACTGATGTTTAAAGGACTTGAGCAACACTGTGCTCAAGACTATGAATGGAAGATGGAGTGTTAGCAGTTCTGTGTGGATTTCCGTACCACTGAAACTTCCTACACTGCGAGCCTTCTTTCTTTCTTTAATAACTTTTCCTCTGACATCTCAAATAAGGTATCCATCAGTTAGTCAATTAACATGCACAAATCTGTTAACTTCTACCTTTTAGAGAGATGGTCTTTATGATGCAGAAATGATGAATAAAAGAAATAGAGTGCAAGACGGCACAGTGTCGTCAGATCAAGTGCAGCAACTTCTGTCATCATTCTAAGTCAGGTTTTCGGATTCCTTCCCAATTCCTTCCATGAGTCATTGATCTTAGATGAAAATTTTCTCTCAGGTATGTTTAATAAAATGTTGAATGAAACAGTGAAAAAATACTCAAATATTCGTAAAGCGAGATTAATTCTCATCTCTTTCTCAGTGAGATAAATTTTCTAAAAATCTACAGAATGATTCCCTACATAATTCTCAGAGCCCATCACTTACAGTTGTTTGCATTGATTCTATTAGAATAGAATTAAAGTTGATTTCAAGTGACTTAAATGTATAAGTGAACGTTAAGACCAAAAAAATGGTTTCTGACTTGAGCTCACAAAATCAAGTTGCAGTATGCACAGAAAAGAGCTGTTGATCCTATGAACCTATATGGAAGTGCTCACTTTTAAAGGGATTGGGTAGTGAGCTCGAGGACTTGACTGGAGAACAAGGAACGACCCAGGATAAACGAGTCAACACAGTTGACAAGGAACTTTGAATCTGTGCGGCCAGGCTGAGCTTGCGACAGGGACATCTATTCAACTGAACTGTATTCAAGTAATTAAATTTGCATGTCAAACTGCATGCGTTTTGTATAAATGTCTTCCTCTGTATGGGGTGGGGGGGAGAGAGAGAGAGAGAAAGAGAGAGAGAGAGAGGAAATACAGGAAGGAGCCTAACATCTTTGTCAAAAGCTAAAGAAAAATTCTGAAGACATTAAAGAAGGATGCCCCATGGAGGATATCCCTTCAGGTGTTAAGTGGACCAAACCCTCTTTCAGTTTTTGCCCAGGCTGCACTTCCTCCTGGCACTGGACACTCTCCCTCTTGGCTCCCTCCTTTTCTTCCTTCCTGCTGTGGGAGAGATACCCAAGCTTCACAGAGGCCTTTCCAGGCTTCCCTAGCAGAGATTATATTTTCCCTGTTATGCTCCATCATTATACCCACGACCAGCTTCCTAACAATTCATATTATAGTTTAAAGATAATGCACCTCTTTATTGAGTGATTTCATCACCCCCTTTTTCTTCTTCCACTAGACTACAAGCTTCTCAAGGGCGGGCACCGTGACTATTTTATTTCCCAGTGTACATTTACTATGTGGCTCAGGCCCCGGTGCTTAGCAATGCTTTGGAATGCAATGAATGAATAGGTGAGTGTAACACTGAACACAGACAGACGCTGATCTCCATTTTAATCACCTACACTAACTCTAAGGTTAATAATATGAAATCCAATGAGTATATATAATACACTTATGAAGTTAAAACATTTAAAATGTTCTTTACATAGATTTAGCATATCTGTTGGAGCTGGTCCTCCTTCCTGAACTCTCACAATAAGAAAAAGAAAACAGTATTTAGTTTTGATTTTAGCAACAGCTACAATGTTGTCTCAATTAAAAAAAGAAATTGGCTAGCCGCTAGAACTTTTGAAATTAGGTCCACTCCATGACAAGACCCTTTGGTGACAGGGAAGATTTGTTGTAGAGAAATAGAACTGTTTTTAATTGTGACAGTTTATGTAGGAAGAATATTTCTTGATTTAATCAGATTTATTAGACTAAACTATATGTAAAGAGATTTTAAACAATTTTATATATATATCTGAACATTCCCTTTTAAGATTCATGTACTAAGTTAAGGGTGGAAACTAAGAAGCTATTTAACAGGATTTCCACTTCCTCCTATGGACTAGATATAGAGGTGGTTCTGAGACTAAACAAATTCAAGTATTTAGTTGATGGTATGAAGGTAATAATTTGAACTTTTGCAAAACACATTTCTAATTAATCAATTAATTGATTTCTTTGATAAATTCTTTCTAAATAATTATTATATCCTTTGCATTATAGGTACTGAGGACTCAATAGGGAATAAGACATTAGCCAAAGGTGTCACAGATAGAAGGTCTGTAATGTTTGATGTACAATATTGTCAGCGTTCACCAAAGAAACAGAACCATCAAGAGGTGTGTGTTCTAATCATGCCTTCAAGCAGCTGTATGAAGCCCATCCATCCTCAGGTTAAATAATCTGTTTTACTAAAAATCCAACAGTTTTAATATTAATAACATCTGAAAGTCATGGTTACAAAGACATTCAGATTAACGTTTGTGTATGGACACTTCGGCTCAGCCATGTTGATCCATAAAATTAACAATCCCATCTGGGAAAGAAACAGCAATTAAACGTGGCAGATGTGCAGCACACAAGCGAAGGAACAGTGGAAGGCTCCAGGGGCAGGAGGGGGTACTTGCAGCCAGAGGACTTTTTTTTTTTTTTTTTTTTTGACACAGGGTCTCGCTTTGCAGTTCAGGCTGGCCCTGAGCTCACTATGTAGCCCAGGCAAGCCTCGAACTCAGCAATCCTCCTGTCTCTGGCTCCCGAGTGCTGGGATTACAGGCGTGAGCCACCATGCCCAGCACAGCCAGAGGACTTTTGAGTATCATGTGCAGACTTCGATCCAATAGCTGCCTTTCTCTGCGGAGAGACTGGGTTTCCCAGAGATGGAGAGGAGCCTGCAGGAGTTTGGGCAGGAGGCAGCAGTGATTTGGATTTGGGGTCTGAAAGTGGAGAGGAGAAGGGAAGGCTGTCAGGCTCCCTGGGATGCACAGGCCCTGGGCTCCGATGAAGACAGTGGGGCTGGCAGAGAAGGAGTCCGACCCTTTCCGTGGCCTGGACTGAGATAGGAGTGAGTGAGAGGAAATCACTTAGGAATTTTCTATGAAAACAAATGGGCCTGGTACAATTTCTAGAAAAACAGCAGCAAAAACCCTTGCTTTCTCAAGCTGCAATTTATACCAATAGAATAAGTTCTTTGTTAAATGGATGAAATTGCAGTACATTTGGAATTACCTACCCGTGTTTTACTTTAATTAACTATAAATCTTTAAGACATGTGAGATAAACCTCTTTCAGGTACAGTTTTCTTTAGGCTGTAATTTTAAATACAACAATTGAGTATTGTATCCTTTTTTTGTTGTTCTGTGAATTACTTTGCTTATAAAATGTCTAATTGCTTCATTGGATAATATATTATAATTAAGCTTAAAATAGTAATGGTTGCAAAAAAGATATTGCCAGTATATTTCAAGTTCTTATTTCCATGATTACAAATACTCTTCAGTTTCAAATATATTGTAATAATAGTAATATCATTATATCATAATTTGGTTCTGAAAATGAATTAAACTTAAAAGACTTCAATAAAAATTGGAAAAACAAATGTCTTTTGTCCTTAGGCAAGTGAATTTCTACTTGATTTTGTACTCAAGTTCTATGTGTATTTAAGCTAAGTACTGCTCAGCAGTCTTTCTCTTCAGGTTTTGGGGAGTGACTAAATCTAGACAGCAAAACGGGGAACTATGACCCAAATTTCAACTTTGCGACAATATTGGTTCAATAGAGGCAAACAGCCTGGAATTTAGATTCCCTTTCTTCTGCTGGAGATTTAACATTGTAGCCCACGTACACCTTTGGCTAAGCTGAGTGCTACGCTTCCCTGACACTGACTATTCCTTACCTTCCACCCTAAGCATTCGGCCCTTAGGGACTGTGGGGGTGTGTGTGTGCCTTGCTGACTGTGGCATTTCTGTATCTGACAGTCTCTGGCCCAGGCTTTATTCAATCGTTCAATTCATAGCAGTGAAATAACTGATCAGATCAATTTACCTGTAGGCACCAGGCTCTTTATTTTGAAGTACTATAAATCCAGATTTTCAAACTGTGATTTATGACCTGTTAGTGGGCCAGCAAATTATTAAGCTGGGTAAGAATATAAAGGTCACTAGATGGAATAGGGTATAATAGAACCAAACAATTTCATAGAGAGAAAGTTAAAAAAATTTTTTTTTCAGAGAGAATATTTGTTTTTGTTGTAGATATCATGTCGTGTATTTTAGGCTGTGACATAAAATTTATTTCATAGTGGAGTTTGCAGTCACAAAAGGTGGAAACCACTGGTCTAGGTTTTAAAATTAAAATGAGCTTTTGAAAAAAGAAACCTGAATTTATGGGGATGTTGTCTAAATGAAACAGACAGGGACTGGATGGAAAACCCAGACCATACTGCCCATTCAACACATTTAGCAAGGACTTAAAAAGATCCGACTTGTTGTAACACGTGTATATCATGCTCTTCCTTGTGCCCTCGAGTGAGCATGAAGAGAGGAGTATGGGAGAGCCTAACTCAGCCCGGAGAGCATGAGTGCATCCGTGGAGAAGGGCCTTGGGGACACACATGGGTCCAGCTAGTCTTTGAAGCAGCAGAAGGTTATGGAAATCATTTTTTCCTTTCTCATGTGATGCAGTAGCCACCAACAAATGCCTGAGATAAAACAACTCAAATTGAGGAAAGGTTTGTTTGGCTCATGGCTTGACAGATTTTGGTCCATGGTCAGTTAATGTGGTGCTTTGGGACCTGTGGCCAAGCAATAAGTCATGGTGTGAGTGTGTGGGGAGGAAGCCGCTCACCATGATGTCTAGGAAGTGAGAGAGGAAGAGGAAGAAACCATTGTCTCATGGCCCCCCAGTGGCATAGCTCCAAAGCCCTAATTTCTTTAGGGCGTAATTTCTAAATGTTTCACCACCTCCCAGTGGTGTCATGTGTTGGTGACCAAGCCTTTAATATGTGGGCCTTTTGGGGTTACTTCTAAGGCACACTTTATAACATGTGCTCTTAGTATGACAATTAACATAGGTATGAATATGCCAGCATTGATTAGTCCAGGAGCCATTTATAACTGGTTCCCATGAACACCTGACTTCCAAATGAGTTTTTGCTGTAAAACATAATCATAAGTTGGCTTTTGCTTGTGCAGTTGATTTTTAATGTTAGCAGGGCTTGCTAAACTAAAGCAGGAGTCTGTATGCTCTTTTTCTAAGGTCTACATACGATCTTTGGTGCAACTGCTCAACACTACTATTTTGTGTGTGTGTGTGTGTGTGTGTGTGTGTGTTTGTGATACCAGAGAACCAACTTGGGCCCTTGTGCTTCCAAGGTGAGCACGGTACCACTTGAACTAAATCTCCAGCACTTAACTCTCCTACTATAGTGTGACAGCAGCCAAAGATAATATGTAAATTGTTTGCTTCAGTAAAATTTCATTTATGGTACTAGAGTTTGAATTTTATATATGTGGAATTATAACATATAATATAGAATACATTCATGGTGTAACCTTGTTTGTTTGGTTTTTTGCCAACACTGATAAAAGTCCATTCATAGCTGTAGGCCATGGGAACCCAAGAGCAGGTGGGTTTGGCTTGAGGGCCAGAGATTGTGGATCTCTGTATGAGAGCAATGACTTTTTGCCCAAGAAATTTGTTATCATGTTTTTGTGCCGCCAAATCAACAAAGTGGGCATAAGATTGCAAACAAACTTCTTAAACCCAGACTTTATCTCATTTAAGAAAAATCCAGCTTAAAAAAAAAACAAGTTAGATATATGGGAAGTTCTAAAACTGTAATGCATGTGTGCATAATTGGATAATTTAAGTAGTTTAAGAGACTGTCTGGTGGAAGCTGTAAACACAGAAGAACCCTTTATACTTCTGTATAGAAGGGCACAGATTTCCAAGTCAGGGTCTTTTTGAGGCCTTACGGTCTTGTGTCCGACAGTGCGGCACTGAATCTGTGCCTGATACTTTTGGGGAACTTCCTGTCCTCTGTTAGGTGGGCTATTTCATATGATTTTATGAAGGAAGTGGGCTGGTGTCCTCACAAGTGTGCCTATGTGGTGTGTACTGTGTGTTGCGTATTTGTGTGTATGGTGTGGGTGGTGTGTATAGTCTGTAAGTAGCATGTGTGTGGGGGTGGGGGTAAGCCTGTGGTGTGTGTTGAATGTGCTATGTGTGTAGTATATTTGTTGTGTGGTGGTGTGTTATATGGATGTGGTGTGTGGGTCTGGCAAGACTCGGGAGTCAGATTTTTCTTTGCGCAGAGTTTTGAGGTTAGGAGTAAAAATTAAAATGGCTAAGATTTATCATCTACCATGAGGGCTTTGCCATAAATCTTGTTTAGTCTTCACAATAACTTAAAGAGTTAGGACACTGACAGAGAAAGAGGCTGAATGGCTTGCTCCAGCTAACCATGCTAGTGAGCGTTCCACGGAGGACCCCGACTCCTAGGCTTCATTGCCACAACTTAACTGTCTGCACACACGTGACGATGCTCTTTAGTTCAGACACATTCAACTTTTTACTTTGGAACAAGTAATGAGTCTTCCACACACTATGCAGTGAATTAGTAATTTATTTAACTTTATCAAGTTATATTCTATTAAATTATATTATCACAGCATTGTTTTGGTCTGATCAACAATTATCTTACATGGTAGAACTAAATTGCCCTCAAGCTTTTTGCTTTTGCATTTTCTAAATTACCTAAATATTGATGGTATCTCAAAACCAATTACCTTCGCTGCATTCTTAAAGATATAGTCAAAACATAAAATCAAAGGTTTTAAATAATTTCAGGGACCCAATGTAGGAATGACACTGAAGTCTGGGTTGAATAATATTGATACCATAGCAGTTTATTAACGTATCTAATTCTGTATGATACTGTAGTTAAAGGATTTATAAATTCACTATTTTCAATAAAAAGTAAAATGCCATAGGAAGCACTCTAACTAGTTGATCAGTGTTTATGAAAGGACTCTTGTTATAATTATAGTTGAAAATATATTAGTTAATTGTAGACATTCTAAAGAATATTCATTGAGAATTATAATACAGAAAAGCTACCAATTTAATTCAAATTGGGTACATTATATCTATAGCAGCAGGACTTTAATTTCTACTAGATAAAAAAATTAAATTTAGTAATTTGGATATGTGACTTGATCTGTTGTGGTAATCTACTGGGTTTTATGAATAAACTAATATGAATTGTAATGATTTTAAAGACAGGTATTTGAAACATTTTGAAGTGAAACATTTTAAAAGTGTCAAGAAGAAAGTCACACAATTCTTCAAAGTTTGCAGTTCATATGAGTTTCCAAAACTATCAGGACATACTCACATTTTTCATTAATTTTAAGTGAAGATTTATCTTCACTTGGTAAATAAAGGATTACGGGACTGTGGTTTCATCACCAGCACTTTAGCTTCGCATGTGGCTTTCCACCAAAGTGATTCATTCCAGGTAGAACATAATTTCTTTCTGATCCTGAGCATATGGGCATATGCTAATATAAAATGGTGTCTTTGAGAGGTTATTTTTGTGTTCTGCAGGGAGCAGTCATCCTTTGACCTATATTTAATGTGCGACACAGATCTGATTGTACTACAACCATTAGCCTCATCCGAATTGCCTCCTTGGGGGCTGGGGTTTAGGTCAGAGACCATTCCTCTTGGATGTCAAAGCTGAACTTAATTAATGCCTTCTAAAAGTATATAGATAATGTTTTGTTGTCTGTAGGAGGCATGAAAATGGCCTGCATTGATTACTGTGAATTTAATCCTGAGAAACACTGCAAACAAAAGAACAAGCATGGCTGAGTTGTCAGACATGTCTCCATGACCTCTTTTGAAATCAGCAGTACCGTACTTCTGGCCTTTTCCCAGCTGGCTGGCTAGGTTTTTGTTTTGTTTTTGGCAAAGGCTCCTTTCTGTGTGTCTCTCTGGTCCTTGAGGCACCCTGTGGTAAGCTGTAGCTCAGGAGGGGTGTACCCTCTCTTGTGCTGTTGCAGCACCTCAGGGCGATGCTGGGGCTGACGGTCATTTAGGAGGGCCCTGGGCCAATAATGAGGAGAAATAGTGCTGGTTCCTATGGTGCTGGTGGGCGCAGGAGGGAACCGTTCTCGGGAGCTAGTGCGAGGATGTTGAGCATTCATGTTTCAATGAAGACTGGCAGTTGCCTGCCGGGTTGGGATGTTATGTCAGCACAGGTGACAGAGTAGGAGAGAAGTTTCTGAAGGAAGTAATTGGCAAATCAGATAGGGCTGAGGAAGGCGAAAGAAAGAGGGCAAGGTGTTCTTCAGCAGATAGCTTTAGAAGTAATTTTAAGCAACATTATTTAGGAGCCTTTTAGAAAGCAGATCCCAGAGGCATCTGCCAACTGACAGTCCAACAGGAAAAGAGGAAACTACTTCCAAAAAAACCTTTTTAAAAAGACTTTTAGAAGCTGTTAAAAAGACATACAATCGCATCCTGCGTAAACCTGTTTAAGCAGCAGTTTATTGTTCAGGCTGGGCTGCTTCGTTTGCTTAACGGTCTGCTGTTTTTCCTCTACCCCCCACTCACCACCACCGGCCCCTCTCCAGAGTGCTTTACCTCCAGCGCTGAACAGCACACTGTTTTCCAGCGATCTATATATAGGATAAATACACCGATAGCTACTTCCCTCCTGCCTGGTTTGAAATAGTTTTAATTTTAAGCTTTTCATTCTTGAAATCAAATGCACTTGGCCACACATTTGAATGTCTGCAACTGGTGTTGCTTGGAAGACGTTCTGATGGGTATAGTGCTGCCTTCCTACTCTCCTATCACTGTTTGTTTGGGTTCTAAGATCATTTCTCGTTATTCGTTTTTCAGCCAGGGATGTGCCTTGCATATTGTGTTTTCAGATTTGAGGAAGATGCATTCAAAATGTCCTCTATGAGTCTATCAGAATCTTCCTGGAATCATAAAGCTCACTGCACAGAGATAAAAGGGAAATACATTCATTATTTCATTCTAGGAGCTGACGTAATTACCACTTAGTAGGCTAATAGTAAGTACTTGTTGAAACTAAGACTGAATTATGAATGAATGAATGAATGAATGAGGAGTATTGGAAGAATCAGAGTTGAAACTAGCAAAGGGACATATTCAAGGTATACAGCTGGGCTAGAAAAATGGCTCCCATCTGTGATAGCATGATTTCCACAATTGTAACTCATTTCCCTGATGTTATTTGAAGCGTGTTTTGTGGTGGGGCTGTTTTGTGTGCGGGCAGATCGTGAGAGTGCCATGCGCTCTCGATGTCACAGTGGTGACATGACTCCCACTAGGACCAGGGCTGGCTGGTGAACAAGTTGGCGTGACACCTAAGGCGGAAGGCGCTAAGCTGAACAGCCTCTGTGAGCCCCAAGCTGATTTCATGTTGGCTGCAGGTGGTTCACACCTTCGTGAGCCCAAACAGGAAGCCCAGCTTGGTTGCAGATTTTCCGGATTGGTGATGAAGAGGCTCTGAGGAAATTCTGAATTTAAGCCACAGTTGGCCCATTCCCTGTGTCAGCCCAAACACGTCCCGGGGAGTAGAATTACGGGCATTTTGCCTCTGGTGGCACGTTACATTTGTGACATAAAAGAATATTGTGGCTCATTCCAGCTAGTGAAATATTTTTAAAAATCTTGAAAGATGCTTGTCTCAAGACCTCCAAATTGATTGAAAATTCAGAAGAAACAACAACAACAACAGTAGTAGCAAAAGAAATAGCTGCTGCTTTTGAGTAGTACTTTTTATATGCTAAGAACTGTACTGAAGTTCTTTTCAACATTAATTATGCTTTACAACGCAATCAGGAAGCTAAACTATCCTATCCTCCTTCTGCTGGAGGAAATTGTACTTAGAAAAAGTGCTTATCAAGATGCCGGTTCAAGGGGATAGTCACTGTACCTACCTAGCCGGCCTGGGGTTCTCTTCATCACAGAAAATTTAAACAGAGATAAAGATGTCCCCCTCTCTCCAAAATTCACACAGAAATCATCCTCTAATTAAATGTGAAGCTCTGATGATTGTGGCTCTTAAATTATGTCCCCAAATTGCTAGTCAAGAAATGCAGAAACAGAAGGCATTTTGTCATAGTCACACTTGCACGGAGGTGAACTCATGCTGTGGCGAAGTCAGCTCTAAGGGATACAAACAAGATCAAGAAAAGTTCAAACTTTTAGAATTTATTCCACTTCAGGAAAGTCCTTTTGTGTGGCATATAACACATCCACATAAATGCGACTATAAAATGCACCCTCAGAACCGTGCTCTCGCCTAGAATTAGCCAGTGTGATAGGATGAGCACTCCACGGACTTTTCACTTTATATTTTATAATTACTTCTTGTACTGTTTTGACTTGGATTCAGATAAACATCTACATTTCAGCTTTTTTGCTTTTCAAACAAAACCTATAAGGAAGAAAAAACCTTCTTAAGAAGGATTTGGAATATTTATAGTAGGAAAGAAAAAAAGAAAATTGTTTTGTGATGCTATTTTTAAAGAACACCACTTTAAAATTTCTTAAAGCTCCAGTGGTTAGGACAGAGCTGAAGGCAAAGTATTGCTTAAGAAAACACTTCAGAATATGCTAGAAAAGCTGCAGCCCAAGCCAGGACCCCCGAGAGCAAAGAAAGGGCTTGTACGGCATGGTGTTCTTTGAATCTCCTATGGTTATTTTTGAAATGAGACCACGAGAACAAAATGAAATTATATTTTCCTTTCAGCTAGTTAAGCCTCAAAGCCCTAGATGAAAAAATGTGTTTTCTTTTTGGACACTGATGTATCTCCAGTCAGTTTATTCCCTAAACAGAGCCAAAACCCAATTCATACACGGACTAAAATCAAAGATGGGAACACAGGTCATTTAAATAAGTAAGCATTGTTCTCAGTTGACATTTAGAAGTAACCCTCACTCAGGAGAAACGTAGGTAGGTTAGGTTTTGTTATCTATTACTTCTAAAGCTGTAGTTTATTAAACTGAATCCCTGACTTAGAAAATGCTTCCCTTTGCACTTAGAGCACTACTGACTCTGAGTGACTATATTGTAGGAGACAGTGCTTGTTGACTACCTAGCATCCACACACACACGCACACACACACACACACACACACACACACACACTTTCACAATTCAAAGGGAGGTGATGTTCAAAATAGACTTAGTCTAAAAAGCCAAATCACATCTGGAAGAGCCCAGGGATTAATATTGTACAGGGTGGTCTCTGAGCTGAGTTGGCTTCATGGGGCTGGAAAAGAATGACCTTTAACCTCTGACTGTGAGAGAGGAATTTTCTGTTTTTCTCTTCAGGTAGATAGGAATAAGGCTTGTCATTCCACCTTAGGCTCTGAAGGAAATCACTGGTTGAGTGATTTTGGTGCTGAGGAGGGCAGAATGGAGAGAGAAAAGTCCTAAGGTTTTGGTTATATCACTGACATGAAGATTTCTTGGAATTCCAGTCTAAGATGAGATTTTTCTCTTCTGAATGGTCCAAAGCATCTTAATGCACAGACTGAACACAGTGAAAAAGAACAGGAAGCAATCACACCTTTAGAATGCCACACATGAACTGGCTCACTTTTCGCACTGCCTTTCCCTTCTTAATAGGGTTAGTTATTGGTTTCCTCTTTACTCTCACTGGCTTAATCACTTTTGGAAATCCTTTAATTCTCTACTCATTTGAAGGTTGGGTTATGAAGTGTGGGAGAGGTCTGGCCTTAGCCAGTTTAGATTGCTTGTGTTAATGAGAGATGCTACTAATTAGAAGGTGTTAATCATGGGACCGATGCAGGGGGAAAACAACACTGGGAGTCACTGTTCTGGTGATTCTGAACTACACTTTCTACTGCTTTACGGTGGATGTTAGAATTTCCCGTACTGGTCAGGAGTAATAGAAAAATTTGTTAGAAGGCACCATAGTATTTAACTCTGGGATATCTGCATATGTGAAACTAATTTCTATCTTAGTGATTAATAAGTTCAGAATTCTGTTTTTGATTGCAGGCTGACAGATAGCACATATTCAAGAGATGAATATGAAACATCATCCAAACCTCTCCTTTCATTTCAAACTTACAAACATTTGGCATGCTGGGGTAGGGGTAGAGCTGGGGTGAACAGCATCCCTCACTGCCAAGACATATTCATGAAGATCCTATTCAATGCATTGGCTGCCACTGAAGGAATGAAATGAGACCATATAATAAGTTTAATTTTGTTCAATCTCCTTTTCACAGCCATGTCAGGTTTACAAGGTCTGTAGAATCTGGTTTTCAGCCTCCTGTAGAACCTCAAGAAACATTTCCAAGGTACAAATTTAAGGAACATGATTTGGTTCATAAAACACAAACACAAGAGTGTTCCATAGATTATGTCGTAGATCCAGTTTGATGTACTACTGTGGGTGTGTAATAAACCAAAAGATAAACAAGGTTTATCAGGCTAGCCTATGCCAACAAGAAAAATATGCAGCCCCAGATTTCAACTAGAATACATAAATAAGAACTGTAAAAATTCTATGCCTTGGGGAGAGGAAGCAAAGAAATGTCAAATTTTAGATAAGATGTTCGATTATTCTGTTAGAAGGTCTATCAGTTTCATGATCTGTAAGCCTGTGTCAGACATTTAGCCAAAGGCATCAAGGTGATCTTGGGGATTTGGAATATTTCCCTACAGTTGAGTGCACATCTCTGGAGGGTCTAGGAGGCTGGTACGGACATGCCTATTTCATATTCCCAAGGTGTATCCAAAGGATATTAGATTACAAGAAAAGAAAACTAACAGCCATATGAATAATGTAAAAGTGCATAAATGTGGCCCAACTCATTAGCAATCTCCATTTGTTCTTTCAACCAACATTTCATGTATTCTTGCCATTTGTTGAAAATGGTGCTAAAAGTAAAACTCAGTGGACTTGCTTTCAAGATGCTTAGAATGTGACAGGTAAGACTGAGACAGCCATGGAGAAGCTTTTAAAATGGGGTTGGCAGGTATACTAAGATTACGTACAGCTATTCAACGATCGCCCAATGAGAAGTATAGATCAAGGGCAGGATACATAGGTTGAGGTCAGGGAAACCTTCTTGCAGAAACACATTCTTGACCTTTTCACAGAGGTCCAATAAGATGTGGCCAGGTAGAAGTCAGTGGAGACCTTGGGGGCCAGAAACCAGGACAAATGTCCCAGTGCATTCCATTCCAGTTGACACAGGAAATACTAGTGATGGAAAAAAACCCTACTCATGTTTAAATGACTCAATCCTGAAAGAATATCTACCCATTCATTGGACAAGTTTCCAAAATGACAGTTTCTAACAGTCACAGTGAATAGTTAATACATAGCCTAGCCAATGTGATATTAAAGTGTTGTGTTATCCACAATACCTACCATGTCTTGCCTAAAAATCTTTTTAAAATGGTTATAGAACTGAAGAAATTATCACCTAAATCCTAAATTTCCACGAATCTTCTTGTATAAAATTATTTCTTGTTGAAACTGATGATATAGCATAGGTGCGTTTTTGAGGCTTGTGGCAAAATCCTAAGAAGAACTGTAAGGATTAGAGAATGAAACATCATAAAAATATTCTGAGACATTCCATGAAAAATATGAAATTATATTAAGTTTTTGGTATATAACATCTACTATATTAAGTGGCTATGGGTGGACTGGTGGGTCCTTCCAAGCTGCTCAGGAAGTCAAATATCCAATTTGAAAATGCATAGAATCCCTATTAATCTTTATGTAAGCTGTGGCTAAAAGCCAATTTCTATATTCCCATAAGATGTAAACCTGGAAGGAAAAGAAAATACATTCAACTTTGAATGCCTTACTCATTACCTACAAAGCTGGTGTGTACTGATCTTTTAGAGAATATACGAAAAAGATTTATTTCCCCAAACTTCTAGTTGACGTTTGTTCTGGTGCCTACTGTCTCTACAGCACTGAATACAGGACACTCTCAATAAGTGTTATGGAATGAATACGTTAATGTATGGCGAATCTGAACCTTCCAAACACTCTTGCATGTTTCCTTTGGGGAGGCACAGTGTGTGGTTACAAGACTGACTCCAATTAAAGTGAGGAGCCAAGTGTAGAGATAAAAAGCCTTTGTGAGGCTGAAATCTGCTCCTCTGGGCAATCTCACTTGCCGTAGAATATACTGATATACTCATGGAGGTGTGGAAAGGAAGAATAGTTTTCCTTCCAAGTTTATGCCTGAGTCATTAGAAGTGTATACATATTCCATTGTGTGTGTAGTCTACATGCCTGTGTTATTGTATTGAGACACACATCTGAATTTATGTATATATTGGCTTATGTATCTGATCTCTTCTCTATCTGTACATATATATGACGCTAAAGGATAAAAATGTAATTGATAAACTCTATGGAGTTCTCAAGATGGTCAGAATTTAATTTTATCTCCTATTCTGTGACATTGTGTAACTGCTGTTCCTAGTTTTATCTTTAAAACTGAAAAGATGGACAATATTTACTTTGGAGCCCTTTTGTGACATTAAACTTACGTGAAGCCTTTAGAATTGTCTTAAATATCCCAAGTGCTCTCCGTGTTGTCTTTTACTACTATATTTCCCAATCTTTATTATTTTTCTCCTTGATACACACTTTATCAAAAGTATAGAAGATTGAGTGAGATGTGAAAAAGGTCATTTATTAGCAAGTAAGTCATTGCCTTATTCAGCAGAGGAGATAGATATTTCATGGGAGAAAATACATGGATGCTAAAACTGCAAAGGACAATAGAATCTCAGAAAGGACCGAGTATAGTTTAGGTTTGCATTCTGAAAGAGACCATATAGTGGAAGTGCAAACTCAGAGGTGCATTCTGTCCTGATTCTAAAAACAAATTAAGAATTAGAAATCAGAACGACAGACTTCTGCTAATCTGCTTAGGAAGGCATAAATTGTTAATCAGGCCCCAGGCAACAATGTTTAATAGAAAGTTTAATAAAAAGTCTGCCTGACTGGAGAGGGCTGGTGGCCAGGGTTTGAAAGCGAGGCAGCTCTGTGAACCTCAGGCCCTCTGGCTCTGGAGGGCACCATCCACAGGGTTTCCTTTGAAATAGACTCCTTTTAAAGAAGTTGGAGTGATTAAAAATTAAGTTGTCAGCACGGGCCAGAAAAATTATATTTTCACTGACATGAATGAACATGAAAAGGAAGTAAGTTGGAAAAATATTTATGTAGGAGAATCTTTTTGCAGCTTATATGAGAATCACACCCCATAAGCTTTTACCAAGCCCTTGCTCTGTGCTTATGGTTACAGCAATGTTATCATCTTAAAATTGTGATCTTGAGATGGAAAAGCGAAATTTTAAAACTATTTTCTTATCCTCCTCCCTGCCTGGATTTATCTTTTCCACAAAGCAGCTCCAATTTGTATCAGGTGGGCTTTGGCTGTTCAGGGAATCAAATGATGAATTTTCCAAATGTCTCAGCCGAGTATCATTCTTAGGAACACTTGTCAATCAGATAAAACCTACACTGGAAAGTATCTGACGAGCACAGACCACTGTAGCACGTGGTGGTGTTGGGGCTTCATGGCTGCTTTTCGGGATCGAGTTTAACACGGTCCACATTTGACCCTGGCTTTAAAGCCTTGTTTCATAACATTGTAGTGATCAATGGTTGTTTCTTGATTTAAAAATAGGGCAAGTTTGGCACTTTCTTCTGGGACTAGTTTCTCTAATCAACCAAGATGAAACGATTATCATACAGAGGAAAAAAGGGGGGGGAATGAGTCATTTAAAATCTATTTTAGTTTAGTGACAAATTGGGAAGCAAATATGTTCTGTGTTAGGGTTCGGGACATCCAGGGGGTTAGGCAACATTTTGTTCTATTGGGCCCAATTAATCCAGCCCCACGTTTTAGTAATTTCTCTTCTTTCTGTCTGCTACATAAAATTCTTTCATTACCTTACATTAAACTCGGTCACTTGAGAGTGTTTTGCTCTTCTATAGCTTGCAACTTCATATTTTAAATAACATCACTGTCCTATTTAGCATCTCATTTGGGGAGAAGTGGTTATTTGGATCATTACTAGACATCTTGCCTGCCCACCCTTTTATTGTGGTCATTAATTTAATTTCATTGTTTTCCAGGACACAAAGTATATGTCCATTTAAATTCAAGGGGTGGGAGAATTTATTAAGAAAAACAAACCACAGTACTCTTTGGGAAGATATTTAGAATATGGCATCTGAGAATTAAAAGCAAATTTGGGGAGGAAGTAGAAATATTCTGACAAAAATTTTAAGTATAGGACTTATGTTTGACACGACAGCACTTTCTTTCAAAGGCAATTTAGTTGCAGATAAACATACTTTTTATGAACACAAAAATCAAAACAGCTTGGTACTTTTAGTCTCTAGGGGTAGTGGGGGACCCCTTCTCTTGAGGGTAACGCTAACGACTGAATGATCCCACTTCACTCTGCCAGCTTCATTAGGACTTGTCCCAGACATCTCTTTTTCTGATAAGAAGGCAGATGAGTCAGAGTGTAACCCTGGCACTGGTATTAATCACAAGGCCACCCTCGTGGAATTAATTCTTTATGAAACATTGACAAAATCCCAACTAGATACTTTTAAACAAGTAGTCTAATTTGAGAATAATTGCTGGAAGATATACTGGCTTGACTTGGTTCCGATTAGGATTCATCAGTAACACAATCATTGTGGTGGATTTTATCAGTTTACATTGGCTATTTCTTAGTCTGTCCACATACCATTTGAATCGGTGCTAAATTAGAATCTGTTGCTAAGCAGGGGTTGAATATTTTAACTCAATATGAAATTGAACAGTTTCAACCATTTTATAAAATGGATGATAGTCAGTTGATGAAACTCTCCTTTTTTTCTAATCCTACAAAAGTAGGTATAAGCTTTGCAGTTAAAAAAGCAAAAAGCTTATTTTCATGACTGAAATATATATTTTACCCTGGAGGGCAGCTGCTTCTGAAGCAAAAATGCATATTTTAAAATACAAATGGGTATATTAATTTCTTTTTTGTATAGCTACAATTACATGAAGTTTACTTTTAGGAAAAAAATGACATCACTTTTAAAATTTCCATGGTTAAGGCCAGTTGTTTGGTCCTACTTATAAAATCAGATATAAATTTAAAAATTTTTCATTTTTCATTAAATAATCTCTTAAATCAAGTGGGACAATTAATTGTTTCAACACATTCTGGCCATGAGCTTGGACAGCACATTTTTATAGGGCCTGCTAATATGCTCGAGGTTCATATTAATATGATAAATATTAGTATTAATGGATGTAAGTTTTAATTAAGGTACTCAGCAGCAACTTTGATGAAATGTTTCCTGTTTAGGTGTTTTCTTGGTTATTTTTTTTATCTAATCATAACCATCTTTACTTGTTGTTTGTCCAAATGAGAAGGAAGAGATTTAGGCTGATCATTTTTCTACATGGCGCTACTCAGGATCAAACCCATTGCTCACCAGACTTTGGGATGTCACAGAGCGTAACTAGCTTTATTTTCCAAAGGGTGTTGACATTGGGTCACTTGCCATATTTTAATTCTGTCAAAGCAAAAGCCAGCATAATATATCCATAGATATATATATTTCCGTGAAATAATCAACATTTTAAATCTAAAAGAGTAGGAAGATCATCACTTGAGTTTTAGAAATAGGGTGAACTGAGATTTGTGAAAAATATAACAGGTTGCTATCACTTTTAATATATGATCATTGATCACTACATTTATATTTGAACTATGAACACAAGAGTTCAGATATTCTGGGGAATCACTGATTTCCATGAGACACACTCAATATTGCCTCACCCAGTATAAATAAAGCAAACCCCAAACTCTAACATGTATCTCCCAAGTAGAGGTCCAAATCTGAAGGAAAATCTTTATTGTTCTCTGCAAGGAGAGTTTTACAAATGTAGAAACACATGAAGTTCCCGAAGAAACTTATATCCTCATTTTCATCATTAAATTTTCATGTCTGCTCCTTCACAGAATACTTATAAATAACAATATTGTAGATTTATATTTCCTCTTTAATTTTTAATGCCAGAGTTAAGTGGAAATGAGAAAAAGAAATGACGCCCAGCTACCAAAAATCAAGCTAGAAAAGAGAAAAGTAGAGCTAGACGAATGAAGTGAATTTAGGCCTTCATAGGCCACTCATTTTACCTCTGCTTATCTGTTGTCTGACTGTTGTAAAAGATGAATCAGGGCGAAGCTATTCCTCAGTTTTTTTCTGGGTCTCACATTCTATGATTACATTCGTAATTATATCAAACTTCGCCTTGAAGTGTTGATGACCGGCATAACTTTTTTTTTTTTTTTTTTTTTTGAGACAGGGTCTCGCTTTATAGTTCAGGCTGGCCTCACTATGGTGCCCAGACAAGCCACCGCAAACTCAGCAATCCTCCTGCCTCTGCCTCCCGAGTGCTGGGATGACAGGCCTGAGCCACCATGCCTGGTCCTGTATAGCTTTTTGAATGATGGCAATAGAAAGAATAGAGTATAATGAAAATGGCTCATCAACGTCAATGATATATAATATGACCGTGTTGTTAAGAAGGGTTTGCCCTCCCTCCCTCCTTTCTTCCCTCCCTCTCCCTTTCTCCTTTGCCACTCCCTGTCTCCCACCCTCTTTCCTTTCTTCTCTGCTTTTGTGGTGTTGTATACGTATATATGCATGTGAAATTTTACTTGGTGAAGAATTCACTTAGAAGATAATATTGAATTATGACAGCAATGATATAAAAGTTATAGTCACAAGAGAGGAAAATATTTACTTTTACTTATCAGATAAGGAGGGCAATAAATACAGTCTTATTCCACTCCACCCAGACTTCCAGATGCTATGGACACGGTGAATATCCACGGGCCTTGGAGGAAGCGATGTCTGTGGAGCATTGTGAGGCTGGGATGCCCTTTCCTCGTCATGTTTGCCCCTTTCCTGAGCAACCCCCGCATCGCAAAGCATGTTCTGAAGGCACCACAAGGCCGTCTATTCTCTCCTAGAGTATAATCGTTGTGTTCAGACAGATAACCCATACGGTGCTTTTTACTACATTTATAAACTACATTTTGCATGGTTGCAAATGGTTTTTTAAATGAAGAACCTAAAAACATTTTCCTTAGCCTTTAAATTTGTCTTGCACTGGTCGTATTAATCAAATCATCCCAATGCCTTCTTCTGGGTTGTATTTCTCAGAGTCACACTCTTACTCCAAGGCATCACGACTCTTTGTTAACGACCACATTCATTAAGCTTGGCTCAAATAGAGATTCCTTAGAAATTCAAACCAAAAAAGGCTAAATAAAGAGACCACACGTTTAAGATTTTCTCTTTGATTTATTGTGTAACTAGTATTATGCCAAGTGCATGTAAGACTTAAAACATTGTGTGGTATAGAAAAATGAACTAAAGCTTAGTTTAGTACTTATCATTATCAATGTTATTTGTGTATATAAAAAGTTTGAACTCTCTGAATGGGACTTTTATCTTGCCTGAATACTTCTATAAAGAACAGCATTGTAGATTTAAATTTCTCCCATACTAAGTGTGGAGGTGGGGGATGTCCTGTCTTGGCACACTAGTCTTTCAGCATGCTGTCCTGCATATGAAATCAAAGTGGGTAACAAATAGCATATTTGGTCTGTGTCACCACTGAATACTTTAGGTGGTAGGCATCAGAAGAAACATATAATTTATCTATTTAGCTTGTAGGATAATAAAGATAAAAGAAAGAAAAGAGTTGATGTTTTTCAAGCACTAAGAAAACTACTTCTTTGGTGCTTAAGAAACTTCAGGTCACATTTAAAAAAGTACTCCTCTGGTTTTATGATCATCCAGTACTGTCTCCTTTAGATAGTGATATTTTTAAATGATAATTTTCAAGTTCGCATTCTAAAGTACGAAAGAGTAGTGTGTATAAGCGTGTTAGTGATGCAGCCATATTTATACAATTGTATTTAGTAGTAGCACCATTTCTAAAGAGGAAAATATACCCTGTGTATAGATAGTAACTTTGATTCTATTGCAATCTTTATGCTTTGCTCTTATGTAAAAATTTACTTCTTCATGTCTTCTCATTTTATGGACTTGGACACCTCCTCAATTTAATTTTTCTAGTACTTTGCCATCCCCATAACGTATTAAGTATCTAAGACATTTTTGACTCTACTTACCCATTTAGGAAATGATGTAAAGAGAAAAAATGAAGATAAATCCCTTGGAGATAAATCACACCCTTGTACTCTAGCTTCATGCTTTGCATCTTCTTCATAAGTTTCTCTCTTCCACAAGATACACTGGATATTTTAGGAAAGTCTGTAACCCACACCACCTATTTTCATTGCAAGCCAAATTTAATAGTAACATTTTAGCTTTAATTAAATTCTTCTTATGACTCTCAGTAAGGTGATCTGATTGCTAAGCAAAGGAAACAGTCTAACAGTGTTAGTGTAAAGATACTACGCAGAGGAGACAAGATGAAATCATCTCTTATGATCAGCAGGGACAGGAGACATGGCAGTCTCTGCACACAGGTCTACTCTAAAGTTATGTGTCTGTGCTCTGAGCATTCGTCTTCAGAGAGTGTGTCTGCGGGAAGAGCTGTAAATTTCCTGTACAGTTCAGTCTCCAGCAGTTACGCTACTGGCTGGAAAAGTTTTTCCTTGGTCCACTATTTTGGCTTCAAAATTCTGAATTTGTTTCACATTTCTGGTAAATGAGAGGGCGCCATCTTTTGAAGGGTCATTTATACTTTTTCTTCTCTTCTCTTTCTACTTTGTAGATGATGATGTCACAAGCACTACTGTATTCAGTTGGTTCAACAGTTAGTGAGTGAGAACTTGAAATGCCTTATAAAACTTTTTGAATAAGGGACCGTTCTTCAGGAATAAGGTCTTTAAAATGTAGGGCAGTTAATTTTTGTAAGAGACAAGCATCAAGAAAATATACTGCTGTTTAGGCCCAGGAAAGTGCCTCTCTCTTGGGTGTTTAGAATAAGAGAAAGGCTCAAGTGGAGAAAAAAAAATTTAAAAAGGAAAACAAATCAACTCAAGCCTTGTATTTCTACATTTCTCACCTAATATTTGGAACATTTTCATAACGAGATGCTGGGTGTTTAATTTTCTCCCCATCCCCCCACAATTCTCCTATAGCTACAATTTTCCAGGCTTCATATCTAGAATTATTATTCAGACAAACTTAAAACAGAGAATATTTGATTATCTATGGTTTTTTACTTATTTTGCATTAGCCAGGCTGAAGCATTATTAAAAATGCAACTCAGACTGAGTCACCGCTCATTATTTCTATCGGCGAGACCCTAATTCTGACGGACCCCGAAGAATGAGCTGTAGTGACTAAGCCAGCAGCACAGGGCAACCAGCTTATGCTGGGATCTTATCTCCCTTGGAACACACTTCAAATTTTCGAACAGATTTTTAAATTGGAAGCTGAAACCTGCGGCCCATCAGAAGAAGCTGATTCACCCTCACAACTCATCTAACTTGAGTTCCAGGCAGAGTTTTTCAAGGAGTAGGTTGCCTAAAATGTCTTGTGATGGCTTGTCAAAGACAGAAATTAACGTGCGTGTGCACAGACATGCGTGTGCACGCACACACGAGCTAGACAAAGGGCAACACATGCAGCTACAGCTAAGCACCTTTGGACTTTTGACCCATGGGCATTTGAATGGAGACTTCTTTAAATTAGGTGCTACTACTTCCAGGACAAAGTGAATATCCACCGACTGCTAAAACAGGAAAATTTTCTCTGCATATATTTCTTTAGTGGAGGAAAGTTTTCACGTGCAACGTTCTGAGTCTTAATTGTAAAGTCACTTTTATTATTGGATAATTTGGAACTTAGGAAGAAGAGTCTTGGCAAGGCAAGAAATGTGATGTCTTCTATCTTATTAATGGTGGTAAATCCTTTATTAATTGGTCATTTCTTCGCTTGGGAATCATGGAATAATTAGAAGTCTCGGTACCTAGGGAAGTATGAAAAATGCTCCTGAGTCCCTTAACTTTGGGGAACCATGGAAACAGTAAAAACAGCGATAATTTTGACCTGGGACAGGTATCATAACAGTGTTTAGAGGATACTAACTTGTCTGCAGAGAAAAAGAAGCTGTCATGCTCTTATTATCTTAGGAAAATCCATAATGAAACTGAGCCACAATGAAAAACGCACAGAGTGACCGACCTACTAGGTGTCCCTTCCAACTCAGAAAGTTTCAGTAAGGGCCGGAGGGTTAGCTCAGTGGTTCCGGTGCCTGCCTCGCAAGCGCAAGGTCCTGAGTTCGATCCCCGGTAACCACATATAATGCTGGGTGTGGAGACACGCCCACCAACAATCAACACCGCGTACCACAATGCTGGACGTGGTGGCTCACGCCTGTAATCCCAGCACTCAGGAGGCAGAGACAGGAGGATTGCTGAGTTCGCGGCAGCTTGCCTGGGCACCATAGTGAGCTCAGGGCCAGCCTGAACTACAACGCAAGACCCTGTCGCAAAAAAAAAAAAAAAAAAAAAAAAGAAAGTTTCAGTAATTCAAAAGATGCAGCTTTGTAAGTTAGTATCATGGCTCCACAGCAAGTAAGGCCAGGAAAGGATACTACACAGTGATTTCTTAGCAAGATACAAGAGTCTCTTTCTTTTTAAGTTCCTGTGTGGGACAGTCACTCAATTAACCTTCATTAGACACTCAGAACTTGTTATTCCAATGTACTGGTAAGAAAGTATCATTTGATGTCCTATGGTGGCAGCTGTGCTTTCTAGAAATATTAAAAAGTCAAGTATCTCAAACAGTATTTTGCAGGGTATTTTCTTTATTAAAAGGGGAAGGATGCCTCACGGTAAATTTTTCTTTGCGAGGCTGGTGGAAGTGGTGGCTGAAGGACGGAAGGCACAGCATTTTTGATAGAAAGCAACTCGGTAGAAAATGATTTTGTTTCCATAGATTAACTCTGCAGACTTAGCACTGGGAAAATAATTGCAAGAAAATGGTATAAAAGCCACCTAGTAAAGGGACTAAAAGTCCCCATAGAGACATCAGCCTGTCACTTTCTTCTAATGATAGCAAAAGATAATCGTAGCCAAATACAGTAGCACTAAACCATTGCCATTTTCTTGCAAAAAAAAAAAAAATATGCAGCTGCCTCTTATTTTTCTGAAGAAACTGGCTAGTCCCTCTGCTTCAGAAGTACGGCATGGACCACCAAACTTCGTGTGAAGATGTCTACCCTTCCCTTCCCTGCAGCCCCCTCCCCTTAAAAAACATTCGACTGCACCAAGAGCAAAGAGCGAGCAGCTACAACCCTGTGTGACTGGGTTCTGGAATCAGCTGCTGGATCTCTTTCGGGTGTCTGAGCTCTGCACTGGAAATCTGGCCTCTGGCGCGCACTTTGCCCTCCTCTTTATGACATCACGAAGGCTGCTCTCCATCAGCTCTCCCTTCTCCGCGCAGCTGGCTTTCCGGTTCTCTAATAGCAAACGGCCACGCCAGGGCCGGTGGTGCACGGAGGATGATGCTCAGTCTCACTGGGGAGAATTTCCTCTCTCTCTCTCTCTCTCTCTCTCTCTCTCTCTCTCTCTCTCTCTCTCTCTCTCTCTCTCTCTCTCTCTCTCTCTCTCTCTCTCTCTCTCTCTCTCTCTCTCTCTCTCTCCCCC
>PVIC010000777.1:0-11538 GCA_004025085.1 Thryonomys swinderianus | reverse complement strand
GAGCCGGCGGGTGCCTGCACCCCTACCGCAAAGCCACCGTCTTTCAGAGACGTGTTGAGAAACGCGCGGCTCCCCAGGCGGTCAGACCTCGCGCACCTCCAGCGCGCTCCGGGGTAGCGGAGCTAGGTACCCAGCTCCTCGCACGGCGGAGACCTGCGCTGAACTCTCCCCGAAACACGGACTTTATTGCAGCCGCGAGGACACTTTCTCAGCACCGCGCACGCCGGCCAGCGCCTCCAGGCTGGAGACCGAGGCAAACTCCGGCACGAGAATGTCGAAGTGCAGAAGCGGCCCCGGGTCTGCGGCGGCCGCAGCGCGGCCCGTCCCCGGAGCGCAGCGCGGCTCCCTCTTCCCGCATCTGACGCCTCCAGCCGGGGCCCCGCTGCCCCCGGCCAGCCGGCGGCCGCACACTTTCCCGGGACCGTGTGGCCCCCGTCGGAGCCCACGCTGCACTTTCCCGGCGACCCGAGGTCTCCGCGCGCCCGGGCCGGCAGGCGCTGCCCCACGCGCGGCGGACCGCGGCCCCAGTCCTCCGCGGCCCGATCGTCCCTCCAAGTTTCCCGATTGCGAGCAGCGCGCAGTTTTCGGACCTGCCGCGTCTCGCGTTAGTCCCAGAGCCGAGCGCCCGCACCCCGCGCCCCGCGGCCCGCTCCGCCGGTCCCGCCGCCCCGGCCCCTCCCTCGGGGACCGCGCGGCCAACTTCGCAAACGCCGGGGCCGCCGGAGCCTCCGCGGGCGGAGATCAGGCAGCGGGCGGCCGCGCCCCGCGCCCCACGAGCCCGCGGGTCGGTCTCACCCGCGCCCCGACTCCGCGCCCCCGGCCCGCGCGCCGCACCCGCCGGGCGCCCCGGGCTCGCCGTCGCCCGCGCCCCCCGGCTCCATCCGCGCCGCCGAAGGAGCAAGCCAAGCGGCGCCCGCAGCCCCGGGCCGCCGCGCGGGCCGCACCCACCTCGCCGGCCGCTCCGGCCTCCGCCGCCCGCTGCTCTCGCCGCGGCCGGGCTGCAGCTCCGGGCCGGGAGGTGACGCCGGGCGCGCGGCTCCCGCGGGCTCGCACTGATTTGCAAGTGAATGAAGTGGGAGGGAGCGGAGGGGACTTTGTGCGGAGGCCGCGCGCCCCGCCCGCCGGAGCCGCCCAGCGTCTGAGGTCCGGGCGCTGCGCCCCGAGCCCGGCCGGCCCCGCCTCGCCTGCCTGCCCCGCGGGTGGGGTGAGGACGGGCCGAGAACTTGTGCGACTCCGCGCGATCCCGTCTCGGCACTGTCGGGACGCGCCCGAGCCTTCGTCAGCGCCGAACTGGCTGCTGAGCTTTTTCCGCCGACCGAGCAATGACGGTTCCCGGGGACTCGCGACCGCGTGGCGCCGCGCGTTGCCGGCTTCGTGACACAGCGCGCCCGACACGCACCGCGCAAAACAGCCCGGTCTCCGGAGACAACAATACCGACGCCTGTGCCGGGCGACAGAAACAGACGCAGGCAGCGGCGGGTCTGCCCGTCGCTCCGTCTTTACAGAGCCCCTGGGCTCCCTGGCGAGGGGCCGGGCAGCGGGAGCCCGGAGCCAGCCACCCGCGCTTGGTGTGCAGAGCCGCGCGGAGCCCAAACCCTGCGAGCTCGCCGGTGACTCAGTGGCGGTGCCATTTTTCTAAAAGAACTGCGACAAGGAGACAGGAGACACACAGAGCACGGGGCATAGTCACATTTAAGGGCTGGGCGGTGTTTAACGTCTCTCTGCGAAGTTATGCAAGTAGGACAACCGCCGAATTAAACTCTCTGATGCACAAATTCATACATTTGATACGTAGCCTTGAATGCCTGTGTTTACAGTCCCACGGAAGTGATTTCTTATATCAGGGAGTGACTGCAAAGTCTTGAACATGCCAAAGTATTATTAAAGGAGAGTAATGGCTTTCTACATAGCAGACATAAACATGACGGAATCAGGCGCTGTTGAATTAGGAAAATTAAATCTAATTACCACAGCGATTGCACCCGAGGTCAGTAGCGTCCCAAGCCAGCTGTTTGCTATGCCGCGAGCTCTCAGGGAGAGATTTCCACTCACGGTGTTCTAAGAAATTCCGGGCCACTTGGCCTCCTAGTGATTAAACTGGTTGGAGGTTGATCTTGTTCCCAAGAGGGCTGTTACTAGAAAATCTTTTGTGCTTGGAATAGAAGTTCAGGCATTCAAATAAAGCCCAAATCAAAGTCTTTCCCCTAGGCAGCCAGTGCTTCGGAGAAGTGTGTGTAGAATGCTTTCAGCACAGATGTTCCCCACGTGGATGGTGCAAAGACTTCCGGTCTCTTTCTTGCAAAGACCTCTCGCTAATGGAGACTTGCCGTCAATTCACCAAAACGCACTGAACAGTTCGTCTTCATGCAGCTATTTCAACTCTTCTGGGGAAAGGACAGGGGGAAAGAGAGCTGCTGGAGGTTCAGGTC
Source organism: Thryonomys swinderianus (assembly GCA_004025085.1). Taxonomy (NCBI): domain Eukaryota; kingdom Metazoa; phylum Chordata; class Mammalia; order Rodentia; family Thryonomyidae; genus Thryonomys; species Thryonomys swinderianus. Next base: position 9,109 of record PVIC010000777.1, on the reverse strand, counting down.
AGTCCCTTAGATTATGAATTCCTTACACATCTAATTTGAAAGACTAGTTTCTTGCCTCAATGTAGTCCTTTACAAAGTTCCTCCCTAGCTTATTTTATTGAATTCTTCTATCAAGTGATTTTTCTTTGATCGTGAAGACAGATTGGTGGTGACACAGCAGCAGAGGTGAAGTAATGTGTTCAAAGCAATAAAACACACACAAGAGACAAAACTGTGGAGTGACTGTGTGTAGAGGTAGAGGCGGATACACAGAGCCACACAGGATCAGTGCAGATGTGATGTATTATCCTATGTGCTAGGGAACACACAATATATACAGATCTCTGCTAATAATAAGTCACATGTTCAGAGGGCCTCTAGAGAGAGGTATATAAATGAACGGATGTTATAGTATGACAGTGAGGTTGATTTCCTATCTACTGAGCAGTTAAAATCTCACAAAGGAAATCTCTAATTGTTTGCCACACACTATCCTTCAAACCCCATTAAGCTACAAATCAAAGGTGGTTAAAATAACTACCTTTTATGAAAAGCAGACAGTTTGCATCTGAACAGCTCAGGTGGCGGCATTGAATTATGCAAGAGGTGAGGGACCCCAGGATGTAGCACTAAAGGTCTTGTGAGTGTTGTGAGGCTTCAGAGTAAGGAGCATGACCATGATTATTAATGTTGAATTAGAGGATGGGTGTAAAGGTACAGAACTGCTGCATCTTCGTTTCAGAGGCAAAGAACTGAGTGTTATTACCTGTACACACTCCTGTGTTGTATTGTGTTTTGTTCTCTGGCACGCCAGAACACGCCACAACTTACAGAGGCTAATCGGAGATCATTAAACAACTTAGGACATCTTGTTATCATCCGGCTGGAAGCTTCTCATGAAACCTAAGGAAGGAGATTCTGCAAGGCCTCTGGAAAGGCCCAGGCCATGAGAAACTACCAGGCGCTTCAGCCTGTGCTTCTGTCCACCTGGTAGAGCCATGGATAGTCCAGGCCTTATCTGTTGGAAAGAGAGGGTGGGTTTCTGGGTTCGACCCCTTTCCGCTGTCTCAGAGAGGTGCCCTGAGTGCTCAGGGAGCCTGGCTGGGGGGCGGGGGCATGCTGGCCCCTGGGAACCGAAACAAAGGTCCTGGTGCCCACATTCTCTTCCCTTTAGGCGTTGGTGGGGCTGAAGGAGCTCATTTGGGTTCAGACTACTTCGTTACTTCATGTGCTCTGTCAGAATTATTTGACTTTCTGCCTTTTACAGCTTGCAAAATTTCATTTTTAAGAGTCTCCTTCATAGACCATTACTAGGGATATTAATTTTGATGAAGAATTTTCTAACTTACACTAAATCTTTCTTCAGATGATTAAGAGGCTATTTTATGCTTATAATGGGGATGCATACAAATAATTACGACTTCCCTGACTTTTTTTCAATAATACACATTTGTATGCGATGATTACCTGGTAAAATCATTTTCATGCTCATTAACAGTTATTCCTGATTAGAAGAAAAGTCCATGTTTGAAACCACGTGTCTAATTAAGAATCTTGGCATCGCTGGTTTTGACGCAACCAATCCAAATCTTGGGTGTAAAATTTACCCTGAATGTGTTACTATGAGAAATAGCACAGACATTACACTCCTTATGACTTTAGCATCAGCAGGTGCACACGTGGACAGATCTCACTGGACAATGACGGCGTATCTTCCACCTTGGCCTCACGTGTGCATGTGCGCATATATGTCGGTGAAGGGGGAAAACATGCTTAAAGGAGGAAAAGAGCTTTAGCCACGCTCAGCATTACTGAACTGAAGCACTGCAGACAGGTAAGCTCCATGGAATTCCCCCTTTGTAGGAGCCATAGACATCTCAATACAAGCTACAGTAAATTCACACAAATTACCTGTGCTTGTCCACGTTTCTAATCCTGGGAGAACTTCCAATACTGTATTTACAGTGGGTTGGGTCCCAACATGCATTAAGACATTTCCCTCTTGATCATTATGCTTGACTCATCACGATGGGTAAATGACAATAAGCCAGGAGATTTTTTTTTCAGCTGAGAAAAATGCACGGCAGCAAAATGTTACTGACCTACACAGAATATTTTAGTACTCTGGGTATTTCAAGGTATGCGGAATTTTTTTGTTTTGCTGAATTCTTCATTTAAAAAAATATACATTTTATCCATTTCCTTAGCATGGATAGTTTTCATATCTGCCTAATCAGATATGAAAAACTCAAGTGTGGTAGACAGAGAGTCTAGATTGTACTATGGCACGAAGGGACTGCTGTCATTTCGAGCAACTGGTCATTAGGAGGAAATGTGAGGTTCCAGGATGTTCTAAATAAGTGGTATAGACAAGAATAAACACAAAATCCTACCTTTTCCTTGAGAGGGAAAAATAATTCTCTTTCCCCACCAGCCTGACTCCCAATTATAGCAGCACTTGATGTGAAGAATGACAAGCTCAAGTGGGGAAGACAATATAATAGCATATGTTCAAAAATATTTTGGGATTTTATAGATTGAAAGAACATCAAAATTTCACGGTATATCATGGCTGTCAAAAAGAAGACAGAGGTAAAGCTATGGGGCTAGAAAGAAGGTTACCATTTGTACAGGCACAAGTATTTCCTTTATCCTACAGTAGGCCTTGCCGACAGCCTCTCTTCCTTTTCAGGTACCACACAGAAATACCCTTTTGTTTTTGGCCCCTTTTCTTGTATTTCCACTACCTCATAAAATACACACAGTACCTTGAGTAGATGTCATTGTTTACAAGTTCTTCTTCATCTGATATGTTACGTATTCGCTGTATTACTGAAGGTGCAGAAGTTTCTTCAGCTTTGGTTATCACATCAGCTTCAGTGTTTGATGAAGTGTCTGGTGCTTGACTGTATAAATGAGTAGAGATTCACATGAACTAGAATGGACTTGGCAGATGAAAAACTGGAGATGGTTCATAAACTTAAGATACTGCTCATGAGCTAAAAATGAAAGAAAAGACTGGAAAAGAGAATTATAAATACTCAAAGAACTCTTCTGAGAGAAAGTTAGACTGGTTTTTAATGCTCCAGAAGCTCTGATATGATCATCTGGTAAAGCTACTGACAATGCAGACTTTTATTTATTGTAAGGCATTCATATGTTCACCTCACTGAACTTTCTATGACACTTACAATGGACGCGATAAGGAAGCATTGTTTCTTGGCATAATTAATGGCATCTTTCATTATTCCATGACACATAGAATAATGCTGCCAATTCCTACCCTGGTATCTTAGATCCAGTGACAAGCAGACTGTATATTTCATCTCAACATATGGAAGGACTTTTTTTTTGGAGACAGTGTCTCACTTTGTACTTCAGGCTGGCTTTGAGCTCACTATGTAGCCCAGGCAAGCCTCGAACTCAGCAGTCCTCCTGCCTCAGCCTCTTTAGTGCTGGGATTACAGCCATGAGCCACCACACCCAGCGTTGTGATATGTGGAACTGATTGCTGGTGGGCATGAGCCACCACACCCAGTATTGTTGTACGTGATTACCAGGGATCAAACCAGGGTCCTTGTGCTTGCTAGGCAGGCGCCAGAACCACTGAGCTAAATCTCCAGCCCTGGAAGGACTTTTAAAGTCTTTTGCTGTTCAAGATGAGAAATGTTGGCAGGTTTAGGTAGAGATCAGTTTTACCCTTGAAGATGTTCACTCATACTCTGGATAAACCTTGGTTATAAATGAGTTCAAAGATCAGATTTGGGATTAAGTGATCTTTTATATATTTGTCAAAGTGATACTGTTAAATTTAGATTTAAACATTTTTTTTTTCAGTGAGAAAACAGTGATCATACAGGTTGGTTCTTGGTCCAATGTCACATGTCTCATTAGAGGCAGAGGGACGATACTCGCATGTCTTCCATCACCCAACGTGAAGCTGCTTTCACTGGCTGTTTATTCTTGCTTTCCCTCTGGCTTTAAATATAGAAAATGGATATTTCAGTATTCTAAATAAACCACCACTAACACTTACTGAATGCATATGCTGTGGTGTATTCTTTATATACATTATTTCCTTTAATACTCTAACAATATAGTCGATAGTGCCACTCTCATTTGCAGAGGAAACTGAGGCATGGGAAGTAATTTGTCTAAGGTGAGGGAGTTAGGTTGAGTCAAAACTGAGACTCGGACATATACTTTGAAGTAATTTCCTATAGATGCTTTCAGATTCATTGAGTTTATTGTGGAATCTATGTGTAGTGATGTGAAAATTAAAACCTGCCATAGCCTGAAATTTCTGATTTTAAGATAAATGCATTTTAGGTGTTACATGACTGCATTCTATATTATTGGCCTCAAAATATCTGGCTAATGGTTTCTGTTCTCTAATGCATTCACGTCCAAACCAAACCTATACTTTTGTTAAATTTTAGAATAGCAAATAAATAATTAATGTGCCTTTCTTTCAAATCAAGAAATTGGGCATTATCTTGTGCCACTTGTATACATTACTTGCTTCCAATTTTTCCCTGTTTTGGGGTGTGTTAGAGGTAAGAAAAATCATAGTTGTTTCATTCTTGTTCTCTTGACCGTTTACAAAGATACGTCATTCTCAACTCTTGCAGGCCACATCTGGGCAGAGCTCTGTCGGTGTGTACTTTGCAACCCTCAGGACAGATTTTATTTCTTAAAAAAGAAACACTGTGTAGTATTCAGGTAGAATTCTTGGTCACAGCTGTGTTTTTTTATCTTTGCCCCTGAGAAACTGCACTTAATATCTTCTATTAAAGGGAAAAGAAAACAAAGTTTACTAGTGTCAATTGATAAGGAAAAACTTAAAAGGCCCTTAACTAAGTGTAACTTGGGGTACTTAGGCAGAAATCACAGTATAAACACTACCCTTATCCTTTTTCATATGCGGATGATTTACTGCACAGGACGTAGTTTGCCCAAGGCTTCCTCTTCTGGCCTTATTTTCTTCATCTGTACTATCAAGGGATTCCTTGGTGAGTCTTCTCTTTACCTGTTGTTATTTTATATTTGGCCACTAGGGGGACAAAGGCGAGATCTTTCTGTTGAAATTTGCTGCCCTTTGCCGAGTCGGAGCAATAGTCTGTGAGACCAACCACAGGAAAAGCTGATTTTTCTTAATGAGATACTGAATGTTTTAAAATGTCCTTTTATTAATTGGTATTAAAGTGTAATATGAACTGGGACTTCTTTGTAAAATTTGAGAATTCAAGGAAAATGATTATTACTATGTCTATGACCAGCAAAAGCTTTGAAAGTATAATCACGTATCATCCTGAACATTACTACATAGATTTCACTAAGCCCTTTATGAGTCAGGGTTAGAGCCTTGCTAGAAAGTTACAAAACCACAATGCTTTACGAAAGCAGATCAAGATACTTAAGGGATATTTTAAAAATTTTTGGCGGTTTTCAGCATCTTGTAAAAAACTAAAGCAACACAACTGAAAAATATCTAGTTGTAGAGTGGAAAAGGAACTTGAAGTTTTCTGACTAAAAAAGTGACCAAAATGTACATTAATATTTAAAGTTAAAATTAGCAGCTCACCGCTATCGAACACTATGTGTCGGGCCATGTGTTGCACATTGTAAGCTTTATAAGCATTTACTCTTATTATACCCATGAGCCAGTGGAGAATGTGGAAATTACATTATCAAGTTTCCTCATGCTTCTAGTAGACTGAAGCTTTGAATCTAGGGTCTTGCGTGTTAGAGTAGTAGATGCTCTTATCTACCAGCTCTATCACTGCCCAGTTACAACAGCCTATGCTATAAATCACTACTGTTTTGCTTGTATAATAATTCCGTTGAGTAGAAGGTATAAATGTCAATACCTTCCTTGTGTTTAGACAGGGCAATAAAACTTAAACACACTGAGAGTCCTGAATAAGAATCTATAGTTTGAAGTTGGACAGAAGGAGTTTGGAAACTAGTGTCTTATTTTAAGGTTCTAATACGTAGGCCCTCAGGATGGGGTGCAGACTGATTGATTTTTTTTCATTTTTTATTAGTACCTATACTGTGATGTATAATGAGTATCTACACCACAAGGAGTTGGCACATAAATGTATTGCATGTTTACAACCTCTTCCCTCCCTTCATCCCTAAATTCTCTTTCCATCTTCAGAAGATCCACCATCTTGTTTCTTACCATCTGCCTTTCATTTTCTTTTTTAATTTATTGTCAAACTGACTGGATTATGAGATTTCTGAATGAGTGATTAAATTATGAGGACAAGACTTTGCTGATGGGTTGATCCTCTGATGAGTTGGCCACTGAATGGGCTGTTAGTAGGTGGGGCCTAGGTGGAGGAAACATGACTTTAGGGACTACATCTAGTCCCTGGCTCATGCTTCATGGGCTCTTCTCTTGCTCTCTGCTTTTTCAAATGCCATGAGTCCAACAGCTTTCCTCTACTGCATCCTTCCACCATTATATTTCTGCCTTGGTACCAGCTGACCATCTACCGAAACCATGTACCTCTGAAACCATGAGTTAAACTAACTCCTCCTTCTTAAGCTTCAAATGTTCAGTATTTTGTTCTAGCAATGGGGAAAGGTGACCAGTGCAAGGTGGAAATTTCTACTCCCTGACCTCTTGGTTTCTGAAAATCTTTACTAATGGTCAAGTTGGCTCTAATTTAAAAACAAGACCCTAAATTCTCACTTGGAATTGTGTGTTTTTGAATAATAATAATCATTTAACTTATTGTCTAGTATGGGCCAGGAACTATAGTCTTTTATCAGTTGAGCGCTTGATATCCTTGACAACTTTCTAGGGTCAATATTCATCTCACTTTACTGATGTAGTACATGCACCTTGGAGAGACTGAATAACTCGTTCAAGGTCACTTGCCAGAAAGAGGTCAGACCTGGATCCAGAATCTTAAATATGAAATGAAGTTAATGAAGTTCAAGGTATATTTGTGTGAAAGGGTTATAGTGATACTTTCTATTCTTAGACATAAGACAACCCAAATTTCAGCTGGTAAAACAAGAAGGCTATGGCTTGAGTGGAGGTAAAAAATTAAGGTACAATGGAAGAAGAGGGCAACTTTTTGTTGGCTTATAATATAGTGTTTTTGTAGTGAAGAATAAGGGCAGAGCTATTCTACTGTCTAAAAACATGGGGCTGTTGTCCTGGAGTGACTGACTGAGTAGAATATCATGGCAGCTGTAGTCCAAACACGGACACCACTCAGTCTATTGTGTTCCTACACCCTCAGTGATGCTGATGGAGTTTCCCTGCCTCCTATTGGGTCCTCAGAGCTCGCTTTTCATTCCTCATGCATTTTTCACTTCTCACTCATGTGGATATGATGTTTGCTTAACATAGTAGGAGAGGGAAACACAAAGCTTCCTAAGGCCAGTCCCTGTCAGTCCCTTTGGGAGGCTACCAGACAAGGAGGAAGACCGACAAGACTGTATGGCAGCTCAAAATTAGACTGATGATTCTTCTTCTAAGGGTGTAACTGTAAGTAGCTAATGGTACAAATAAAATTAGGCCAAGCAATAGTCTGTTGTTATACTGTACACTCTTGTGTTGTGAATTTTGGTAGCATTTTTTATGCATGATAATTTGTTTATGAGGGTTTTAGCTGAGAGCATATGGCTTCTAGTATGCTTAAAGATAATCATTTCATTTGTACATTTACTTACAAATACATACGGCCTCCATTTAAGTTTGATCAAAAGTATCACTTTGCACTGAAAACTAGTAGGTTCTTGATGTGTGGGTTCTCTCACTCTGTCTCTCTGTCTCTGTCTCTTGTGAGTGTGTGTGTGTGTGTGTGAGTGTGTGTGTGTGTGTGTGTGTGTGTGGTGAGGCCCATTCCACATGCTCTCCTTTGTTCTGGGTCTCTGTTTCCCATACAGTTCTAAATGAGGCAAAGTATTGATGAAAGTTGAATTATCTGCCTAAGTATTGCAAGAATATGTTGGCATTTAACTTTGACCCCTTCATTTCTTTCTACTCTTCTGCTCTTTTCCCATCCCCTGCTTGGCACACTTAGGCTACCAACAAAAAATTAGAAAGAAAATGATTATGTGATTATGACATACTGGTGAGGAGCAGTTATGGTGTGTCTTGCTACATCATTTTTGGGCACGTATTTTATTTTCCTACCATTCATATGGCCCATGATTACAAACACACAGAGTTCTTGAGGATTGATTAAACATTAAAAGTACAGCACTCTTTTGCATTTCTAAATGAAAATCATTAGAACAAGCTATTAAAAATGGCAAGAGAGTACATAGCTTATTGGATGGAACATTTACATTCAGAAAATTCTGGTGGCAGAAACCATGTGAGAAATATTACTTAGTTCACACTTCCTTTGGATTCTTCTGCATTTTGCTGCCTCTGTGGTGTGTGTGTGTGTGTGTGTGTGTGTGTGTGTGTGTGTGTGTTGACTTCAGTGAGATCTTGTGGTAAACTGAACTCTTCACAGCATGGTCCTCTTTGACTTTGAAGTGAAACTGCTGTTGTTGAGGGGAACACAGGTTGCTAGCTGCTCTGCTGGACCTGGCATGCGGCCTGAACACCCATGTTTATTTCTTGCTGCCTGGTGATTCCACTTGCCTGCTGTGTGGCCTTCAACACAGGATGGGGTGGGGTAATGTTGGGGGGCTCAACACCTAATCACAAAGTTTTGTGATATGGGTCACTCATTTTATAGTTTGGCCTCTTGGATTTGAGACCGATTCAAAGATTTTGATGAATTTTAGAGGCTGGTCTCTTGGGACGTGGCAGCTTGCCATGATGCCATCACTTTAGACTAATGATTGCACAGAATTCTCATGAAGCAGATGGCTACTAACCACAGTATTAATATTATTTTGCTTTGTAAATTTAGGGAAAAATAATTTCCACAGTTGCAAAGGAAAATCTCGTTCGGATTTTATAAAGAATGATGGGCTACAGAAATAACATGCTGTCAGGACCTGTTTTATATGCTTCCATTATCAGTGACAAATTGTGATATTAATTCTATAACAAATTTGTGCTTGGGATTTTAGTATTTCTCTCAGCCATTTCCTTTCTCTGTATAGCTAGCTGTACATTAAATGCTATGAATTTTACCTTGGAGGG